>VMDO01008182.1:12821-85922 GCA_007922755.1 Pedetes capensis | reverse complement strand
AAATATGGATCTCTTCCAGTCAGTTGTCCAAGTAGCTGTTTTCCAAATCTGTTGGCACAAACATGTTAACACCTCCAGTGCTGCATCCGTTTGTTGAAACATCTCTATTGGCATCCCCTCAATTCCTGGAGCTTTGTGTTTTGCCAGTCCTGTCAAGGTGGCTTCCAATTCATCCTTCAATACCATTAGTTCCTCTTCAAATGCAACCTGTTGAAATGGTTGGTCATCTACCAATTCTTTCTTGTATAATGACTCTGTGTATTCTTCCCACCTTCTTTTGATATTTCCTGCATTATTTAATATTTTCCCTGTAGAATCTTTCACTACTGCCACTCGAGGCTTGACTTTTTTCTTCACTTCCTTAAGCTTGAGAAACACAGAGCATGTTCTTCCCTTTTGGTTTTCTGCCTCCAGCTCCCTGCACATGTCATTATCATATTTGTTTTTGTCTTCTTGAGCTGCTTTCTGAAATCTTCTGTTTAGTTCCTTAACTTCATCATGTCTTCCTTTTGCTTTAGCTGCTCGACGTTCAAGGGCAAGGTCCAGTGTCTCTTTTAACAGGTAATTTGGTCTTTTCTTTTTTCTTGTCTTTTTAAGAACTTTTTGCTTCCTTCTTGAATGATATCTTTTATGTCATGCCACAACTCTTCTGGTCTCCTATCATTTGTGTCTAATGCATTAAACCTATTTTTGAGGTGGTCTCTGAACTCAGGTGGGATATACTCAAGGTCATACCATGGCTCTCGTATACTAATTCTAATTTTCTTCAGCTTCAGTTTGAACTGGCATATGAGAAGTTGATGGTCTGATCCACAGTCAGCACCTGGTCTTGTTTTGACATTTTGTACAGAGCTTTTCCATCGTCTCTTTCCACATATGTAGTCAATTTGATTCTTGTATGTTCCTTCTGGTGAAGTCCATGTGTATAGTCTCCATTGATGATGTTAAAAAAATGTATTTGCAATGAAAAGGTCATTGGTCTGACAAAATTCTATCATGCGAGTTCCAGCTTCATTTCTGTCACCAAGACCATATTTTCCAAATACTGAGCCTTCTTGTTTGTTTCCAACCTTTGCATTCCAGTCACCAGTGATTATCAGTATGTCTTGATTGTATGTTTGATCTATTTCAGATTGCAGAAGCTGATAAAAGTCTTCCCTTTCTTCATTTGTGGCCTTAGTGGTGGGTGCATAAATTTGAATAATAGTCATATTAACTGACCTTCCTTGTAGGTGTATGGCTATTATTCTATCCCTGACAACATTGTATTTCATGACAGATCTTGAAATGTCTTTTTTGATGATGAATGCAACCCCATTTCTCTTTAGTTTATCTTTCCCAGCATAGTAGACCATATGATTGTCTGACTCAAAATTGCCTATGCCTGTCCATTTCAGCTCACTGATGCCTGGAATGTCAATGTTTATCAGCTCCATTTCTCTTTTAACAATTTCTAATTTGCCTAGATTCCTACTATGTACATTCCATGTTCCAATTATTAATGGATGTTTACAGTTGTTTCTCCTCATTTTGAGTGGTGCCACATCAGCAAATTGAGCACCCTGGGGCTTTACTCCATTTCTGTCATCATGGTAGACTGTACTTGGAGGAGGCAACTCTTCTCCAGTAGTCTTTTGAGTGCCTTCCATCCTGGAGGCTCATTTTCTGGCACTATATCTGACAGTGTTTCTTTGCTATCCACAGGGTTTTCAATGGCTAGTTGTTTCGGGAGTGGCTCACCAGGTCCTACTCCCTAGTCTGTCTTAGTCTGGAAGCTCAGCTGAAAACCTGTCCACCATGGGTAACCTTGCTCATGTCTGAGGTTACAGTGGCAGAGCTCTCAACCTCATGGAACACACAAACCCCCACAGTGTGGCAAACTGACAGATGTGTGGGGGATAATATACTTACAAGGTTATATTTTAAGCCACTCATACTCCACTTAAGAAGTGTAGCAAGTGAGGTTTAGAGAGGCCAGAGAACCTACCTTCATTAGTCAGGGGCCTACAGAGAAACAGAACTAATGGATTGATGCATAGATAGATAAATAGATATGGTTTTAGAGGGATTTGGTCACACAGTTATGGAGTCTTAGAAATCTTTTTGTTCTTCTGTCCACAACCTGGAAACCCAGAAAAATTAGTACTGTTTCATTGCACATCTTACATCCTGAGAACCAGGAGAGGCAATCATATAAATCATAGCCAGAATCTGAAGGTCCAAAAACAAGGGACACTTATATCTGAGGGCTACAGTAGATGTCCTGCTCAAGCAAAGAGCATATTCATCCTCTAGTTGCCTTTCAATTCTAATATGGTCCTTGGTGTACTGGATGATGCCCATCTGTATTAGGTGAGGGCAGACCTGCACTCAGCCTACCAATTGAAATGCTAGTCTCTTCCAGAAACACCTTCACATGCATATCAATAAACAAACTTATTACCAGCTATCTAGGTGTCTCATATCCCAGGCAAGATGACATATAAAATTAACCATCAAACTAACCAAAGTCATAAAACTGATAAGTGGTAGAGTGGGATTTGGACAATGTTCTTGTTATACCAGAGCTATGATTTCTCCTCAGGGATACCATGCAGAAAAACAAAGCTGATGATAAGTCAGAAGCTGGTTCTTAGGTTTAAAAAACTAAGGCAAAGATTTTCCCAGAAGTGGAGCATAGCAGGGACACAGGAATGGTGAAAAGGGTGCTCAATATCAATACAGTAATCACCCAGAACCCTTGAAATCCTTGTGAACAAGGAAAGAGTTAAGTCCAGATTCATGATGTGTGGCAGTTCTTGCAGGTAGAAGACAGAGTTCAATTTCCAGTAATTGAGGAATTGGGAATGTGTCCCAGACACTCATGGGTATGAAATAAGTTTAAAGGTAGTGGCTATGACTGATGTTCAAAGCAAACTGTTGTCTCAGATTGGGATTGAATGTGGGATTTCAAATTTAGCTCGAGCTGAGCTTCAACTGAGCTACATAATCCTAAATTAAGGCTTTGGTGTTCCAAACAATATATGGAGAGAGCAAACAACACTGAGGGCCAATAGAGGGGTGAGAGGGCATGCCGTACTCTCCATAGAGCAGCATGAAGCTTTTGATAAAGAAAAATAAAACATTCCAGTGAGACATTTGTAGTGTATTTAAAGTGAAATGTTAACTCTCAGTACTATTTCCCTTTTTGCAGAAAAGAAACTCTGTCCTGGCTTTTGTGATACAAGATAACTTGGCAGTGTCAGGGAAATTCACAAAGTACCGGAAAGATATCATCCCAGAAGAAGTGGAGGTTACAAAAGTAGGTGCAAGTATTTCCCAGTAAATGAATAGCTGAGGAGCAAGTTTGGGATCTTCTAACCTGGTGAGGAGATGCATGCAGTCATGAGAGAAGATTGATCTCAACATGAAATGGACTCAAAGGATAGTTTAGGAAAGCCTGAGCAAAACTTAATGGATGTGGCAATGTCACAGCGTGCTAAAACCCAACCTTGGAGACCCCAGAGAGGTTTTAGTAGAATTCAGCTACTTATACCACTTATATCAGAAACTGCCCAGTGTTATAGCTGTGTTTGAATGAGCCTCCACCAAAGCACACATTCTGCAAGAGGAAGAACCCTGCATGATGTGATTTTCTGTTTCCACTGTTCTCAATAGAAAGTCTCTTCTTGACATAGAAGAGCTGAATTTCTTTAAGCAACTTTGTAACTATCATACCTGGGTTCTTGCCTGGGTACAACTACCATGTGAGTTCCTACTACTTTGGTAACTGAGTGGAATCCACATGCCTGGCCTCAAGTATCAATGCAGGAAATGAAGAGTTTTCCCAGGTCTGAGTATTTGCACAAGAGCTGACAGCATGTAAGTCAACTTGCTGTCTTGGAAGATTTTCCTTCCTGGTTGTCCTCAAAGAAAACTCTTGTCGTCTGCTGGCAGGACATGTACATGATGTCTACAGAAACAGGCTAACCTCTGCGATGGAGGGGGTAGTTGGAAAACTTCCTTGCTTGATTCTTTAGTAACATATTCTAAATCTTTAGCAGATAACACTGACAAATGTTGGAACTTTAGGGTCTGTGCTTGAATTTTTTTCTAAGGATCTCCCCAGACTCAGCCTGTCCATAAAAATCTCTCTCTTGACCAGAGATATGTGCCCTTGCCCTTGAATATGAACATATAACAGGCTCATTCAGCTCCCTGGAAAAGGAAAGAGTGATACAGAGATGTAATTCTAATTAGAGCCAGGACATTGGAATCTCAGTCCTACTATGATTGTAATCCCTGACTCTTGGACCTGTCATTTTCTTAACACTATAATGAATTTCTATGACAATTCCTATTATACCAACCTCAGGATTGTAACTAGGATGCAGGATGACATTTATTTGGCATGAACTCCATATCAGATGTTTTTTGGAGCATTTTATATGTGTAATCTGATAGATAAACATTAATATTACCCCTACTTTACCGATAAGGAAACTAAGGCAAAAAGAATGTAGGTACTGTATATTCTCATTCCAAATCTACACCCTTTCAAGAGTTTTAGAGAGCTACAAAATCAGATGTGGATTAGAATCATGTATGGATTGGATCACAATAGAGAGAGCTTTCTCAAGAGCTCTGCTATGAATCTAATCTGCAGTGATTCTACTCCACATTTGATTTTGTAGCCCTCTAAAACTCTTTAAAGAGTATGTTTTAGAATAGAGAATATAAGGTATTTACAATAGGTCACATAGTGAGCAGTGATAGACCAAAGATTGGAAACCCAAAGAATGGGTTTCAGAGATCAAGGACTTTACACAAATGTTCTCTCCTCATATATTATTATTATCTGTTATTATTGAGTGATTCTCTTAAAAGAGAATCTCTGGTGCTTACTCCCCACTGCCACTCTAAACAATTCATCTCTACCCACCATCAACAAGCTCTAAAAATCCACCAGACTTTCTTAGAAATAGTGTCTTTTGTGCCTCTACTTGTTTTTATGGATGTGTCAAGGAAATACCTGAACTCTATTTTGAACTTTTTGGGTAACTATTCTGACCTCTTGGGTCAGGAGATCTGCACAGGGTTAGGAGAAATTGCTCCATGGGGGGAAGCTATGGAATATTTTCTGCATCCCTGGACTTAGGTCAGAGGAGCTTAGCAGGAAGAAGAGACAAAGACAAAGATATTAAAGAACATGAGGGTAGCCCTTAGGAAAGAGACAAAGCATAAGATAGGAGAGGAAAAGATATCATATTGGGTTTTGGGTTTTTTAGCTGCTCCATTCAAAGCTCTTATTATGAAAGTTTCCACTTTAGATGGTCCTCAAAACTTAAAATATTACTTTTTTTTTTTTTAAAGATGAGATCTCACTATGTAGCCCAGGCTGGCCTGAAATTTGAGATCCTCCTGCCTCTGCCTCCCAAATGCTGGGATTACAGGCATGGGCCACTATGCCTAGCAAGGTTTAAAATATTTACTTTTAAGTCCTTTACAGAAAAAAGTATTTTCACTCCCCTGATTTAAAAGAACATTCTCATTTGAAGGTGGGATTTTAATTTAAAATATAAAACAGATAAAGGTCATTTGTAGTCGAGTGAGAGATTTGAGCTTGGGAATGCTGTACTTCTACCAAATCAAATTGTAGCTATGTAACATCGACACCGTTACTGTTGCATTCCTTGTAAACTTCTAGTAAAAGAAAGAATGCATAGGATTAAACCCATTTCATTCAACCCTTTTCAGGATATTATCAGACTGAGAATCTGAGCAAAATGTAAACTTTTCTCCAGGGAGTTTGCAACACTTGAAAGAGCATAAAATGCAAAAATATGGCGAGTAACTATAATTGCAATATTAAATTCCTTCCTTGAGGACCCAAGATCCTTTATGGGCTGCTGAATTAAACACTAAACTAGTTCAGCATCAGAATCCTCTTGAGGCTATTTTTCTTCTTTTGAAAGTGTACCTGGGATGTTGAAAGGAAGACCAGAAATGGAGGCTTTCACCCTTGTGAAGCCTGGGATAAACAGAAATGTCCTCTCAATTAACTCCACCTATCAGATACAGAGAGGTCAGTCCTGACACTTCACCCTTAATTTCATGGAATTGGTACAGCAACCCTCTGAGGCAGGTACTACTTTTACCACTGTTTTACAAATGACGGAGTTCAGAAAAGGTATGCTGTCTGTCCTAAATTACACAGCTAGTAATGATTGGTATTTTAAGCACTTTAAACACTATTTCAAAACAGCCATTTTGTTCACCAATTTTATCAGTAAATGGTCATTTATTAAGTGCCCCTAATAAACCAGATCCTGTGAGATTTCTTGTCCTGTAGCACAAGGAGAAATTCTTGTCATTAGGAAAATACGGAAATGTTAGATGATAATGAAACGGCTGGTTAAGACACAAAAGGAAAGTAAATGCTAAAGAGATTTAGTATCTGGAGTTCCAAGTGAAGCAATCAGGAAGAACTTGAAACATACATGTGGGACATGAACTAGACTGATAAGCAAGGATTTGAAAAGATTAGTAGAAGGATGTGGCCTTCTGGAAGGAGGTATAGGTAGAATATGTATCTACTTACAAGGCAGGCTTTGGGGAATGTTAGGGATTGATAGCAACATTCCTGTTGTAAAGAGCCTTGTCTGCATAGTGAGAAGACCAGAAATCAATACAACATCTGGCTCTGTCTTTCGTCCTTGTCTCAATTTTCTCATTAACCAAATGAGCAGGTTGGTTGTGTGTTATATATGTGTCCTTCCAACTCCAGAACACACTGTTGTGTAGATGTCAACATTGCAGTGAGTACTCAGATCATTTGGTCTTACAAAAAATTCCTCTGTTCTGAGACAAGGTATATTACTATCAACATACTCTTTAAAGGGTACTACAATGTGACTGAATCCTAGTCACCACTGACTATTTCAGTTGTTACTGTGGCTGCTTTTTGATAATCATTCACTCATTTGGAAAATAAGCAGTAAGCATAAGAAATAAGAGGCTTTGAAGAATAGAGATAATAGAGGCAAAATTTTTGTCCTCAAGAAGGTTTCAATCTAAGAGGCACGTGGAGGCCAAATTCAGATCATGGATTATACCATTGCATAAACCAGTTTAAAACAAAATGTTAACTTGTCAATATTTAAAAATTGGGCAATTTGTCATTAAAAAAACTGTAACAACATAAAAACTTTCTGTTTCTCTAGCTGAAAAAGGAGTGATTGAAAAGGGCCTGGGAGAAGCTCTCATTGGCATATGCTTCAGGGATGGGAGTTTTCACCAGAGGGACAAATGACTCCCATGCAATCAGTAACTGATGTGTTGAAGGAATGTATAGCCATGTTTGAACCCTTTTTTGAAAACTCATTTCATTGGCCATTAAACTTTGCAACAAGAATACAGAAAGCAAATTAAATAAATAAGATCTATCCCAGTAGTTGCTCTCTAACTTTAGTCTACAGGCTACTTTTTGTGTCCAAAATTTTGTATCATTTATATAAAAGTGAAAAGGAAAATTTATTTTGACCCACATGTTATTACTCAATCTTCTCTCTGTGCTTTTGCAAAATTACATTTTATTCCCTCTTATGTATTTTTATTTCTCTTGACCTTAAATGCCAAGCCAAGTCAAGCCAAAGCAGGAAGCTTGAGGCACCAAGCACCTGCAAGTTTTTGTTTCTTGGGTTTGGCTGATTAAATCAAAGTGAGCTCTGAGGCTGCCATGGGAACTGACAGATTGAATAGCCTGGTGAACAAACTGTGAAGTTACCATCACACTTGAGTTGCAGTCTGTTTAAACTGCAAATTGGCTGCAATTCATAGCTTCTTTTCCAAGGAATGGGAAACCTTTGGGTATCATAGAAGAGATAACTGCTGAATGTCAAAGAGGAGGTCCCTAGACTTGTTAGGGTGACAGGAAAGTGACAGAGAAATGACATGATTGTTATGTGTCTGCTCATTCAAGGAGAAACCTTTCTTTATGTCCACTCATCTGGAACATATTATATATAAAAGCGATTGTGAACAAAGGAATACAATAGTTGATCTCTAGTGAATCAAATATATATTGCAAGTGTGAAGAATCAGTCCTTTTCTTTCCTGTTCTGGTTACAAATATAACTGAAACTAGCGCTGAACCCCTTCCACCCACAGAGCAAGTTGGAGTCAGATTCTTGAAAGGATAAAAAGAGAAAGAAAGAGAAAGAGAAGAAAGGAAGAAAGAAAGAGAGAGAGAGAAGAAAGAAGGGTAAGGGAAGGGAATGGAAGGAATGGAGAGGAGGAAGGAAGGAAGGAGAAAGAAAAGAAAGAAAGAAAGAAAGAAAGAAAGAAAGAAAGAAAGAAAGAAAGAAAGAAGAGAAAGAACCAAAGTGTTAAGGTGAATTTAGTTATTTTAAAGCCTTTACAACATATTAAAGTAATACTGTTAGGATAATCAATGTTACTGCAAAAATAACATCATGGTTCTGGAGGATAAATACCCTCACTCTGAAGTACATAAAGTCGTCCTTTTCCTTCTGTTTCCAGATTTTTTCAATACTTTTTTGGTACTTACAGTGCTTTTTGCAGAATAAGTCTTTCTTTAAATTTAAAAATGCCTAAAAGAGAAAGGCCGAAGAAAAACACATTGGGCATAGTACTTTAAACTACAACCAACATTTTGTTGTTGCTGTTTTTAGGTGTTACTGAGTCGAGTCTAATTTCTAGTGACCATCAGAGGGTTTTCAAACTCTGACTGTTTCAGGATTTTTTCAGTTGATTGCCAAGTCCTTCTCCCATTTTTGTGGTGCTGGGGCATGAACTTGGGTCTTCAGGAAGTAGAGAGCAGTACTCTACCAGCAGAGCTAAACCGCAGCCCTCTGGCACATGGAAGTGGTTACAAAAATAATATGAAGGTCTGAGAGTTCTCAGTATCTGAAAATATTAACAACATTAAAAAAGGGTATGTGTGAAAGAAAAAGAGCAATAATAGAAGATATCTGGAATCCATCTGTCATTTTTCTTCCTTCTCTTGAAGGCTATTGAAAAATGGGGAGGGGTCAGTAATGTTTGGAGACAGGTTTGTTCTCTTCAATAAGGCACCAGTATTCATTTCTTCTTGAACACATCCCTACAGGACAGATGTTAATTGTCAGCTCTCTGACCCTATAGGAGGGAGAAAGGGCAGGCACAGTATTTACCTTCACATATTTATTTTTGAAAAACCACTGCAGGAAAAGGCTGTGAACATCCTGTTACTGAAATCATAAGCACCAAGGAACTAATATCCCAGGGAAGTATGTGACTTTGCTCCATCACCATTTTTGAGTTGAATATGCTGGAAGATTACCACTGGGCTTGGAGAACCTGGCCAAGGATTCTGTAGGAGAGAACCTAATGGAAACATTCCCCATGCTACTTAATCCTTAGAGGTGTTTTTTTTGCATATTACCACTCAAAAGGCCCAACCAGCCCCCAACTGAGGGTAAATCCCCACCTTCAGAGGTACACATATATTTCTGTGAGGAAGCAAGTGGCTTAACCCCAGAACAGACTTTAAAAAAATATAGTTTTCCTGGAATAACTATTACTTTACCGTACTCCTTTACTTCCTGTCAAAAATTTTATTTTTGCCAGGACTTTGACCACCTGCGTTGCTCTGTCATTTGGAATTAGTATCCATATGGCTCCTGTCTGTCTGATTTGGGATCCAGCTTGCCTGCCCTGTGCTTTGCCAGTCTCTCCCATGTTGACCTTTGGCTCTGATGTAACCTTGAGCAGATTTGAGATCCTAAAAACCCTGCTCCAGGGTTTACGAGAACAAATGGCACAGGGAATTCCTGGCTCAAACTAGGTGCACAGTGCTACTTGGTTGAATCTCTAAACTCTGTTTTAAAACAGATGAATATTTTCAGATTGTTTCTCTCAGTATGAAGTTCTCATGATTTCCAATGGGGCAAATCTGATTCTTAGTCCATCTCTGACCTGTACATGTGAAGCTTAGACTTCGTCTCTGGGATAACTTTTTATGCTGTGGAAGGAACACTGAATCATATTTGGGACATTACAGTTTTATTTTGACGCTGCTTCATATTATCTATGGAGATTTTTAAGCAAATACTCTCTCTCTTCTTTTGGGCACTAATTCCTCACTTGGCAAATAACAAAATAATCTTCAATGTGGTATGGTTATAGTCTGAGTGAGGTTACCTGAGTTTAAGTTATAGGTCTACTTCGTACTATATGACATCTGACAAAACATAAGCTAAGGATGCCTCAGTATCATTCATTGTAAAGTGAGCAGGATACTCATACCAGCTTCAAAGGAAGGTATGCATCAATGGGAGTGAAACATTTTACAGAGGCTCTGTTACATAAGGTACTCAGAACATCTTAGTTGGTATGCTTTCCTTTTCCTCAAATTAGATTTCCCAAGACAAAATCTTCTGTATGTGTTATCGCACTGTGGAGTCATATCGAAGACAGCTTTCTCTTTTCAGAGTCCCTTTTTAGAAGATTTAAGGAAATCTATATCCTTGCATTTTATTTTATTTTGTTTTTTTTCTCTGATCATCTGTGAGGTAGGGAAAATACTTTAAAATATGTATTAAATACTGTAGGAATAAGATATACATTTCTAGGAAGGAAAAAGAGAGAAAGAAGGGGAAAGAAGAGAAAAGAAGAGGGGGACCAGAGAGAGAGAAAGGAGCAGGAGGTAGAGGAAGGGGAAGACACTGAGAAATTCATGCCCTCATATTCAACTGTGCTTTGTGGCTTTGGGCAGGGGTGTTGCCCATGGGCCTTCCGAGTCCACTTAGCATGAGGCAGCAGCATTTTCACCTAGCTGAGACCAAAGGTGTGTAGTTTCTCTGGCACCAAGCTCATCTTCCAATTTCTACAGTATATACTTTGCTCATTTGGAGTGGAAGAGATGATCCTTCCCTTCCCAATATCAGCCTCCAGTCTGCTCAGACCGAGTCAAGCTAAAAAGGAAGGGGCTGTACAAAGTGATTAAGCTGAGACCACCTCCTAGGGACCAATACCTTAAGATTGGGATGTGACCTAGCAGGGTCTTCTTTCTGAGAAGCTCTGATAGTGTTGGATGAAACAGAAGGCCATGATCCTTTAGTCATAGAGTTCAAAGGCCCAGTGGAAGCTGCTTCACTCTCAGTTCTATCTGACCTTCAGTACTGGCCCAGTGCTGCCTACGTTTTTTTTCCCTTGATACTGGAGAGTTGTGCCTGGGGCCTCATGCATGCTTTTTGCAAGTGTTCAACCACTGAACTGTACCCTTCACCCATTTTTTTACTTTGTATTTTGAGACAGGATCCCACTAAGTTATTCAGGGTGCCTCTGGCCTTGAACTTGTAATCCTTCTGCCTCTACCTGCCAAGTCACTGGGATTAAAGGCATGTAACATCATGCCTAGCTATCTTAGTCTTTACAAGATTCGCTGTATAGACATCTAGCTTTGATCATATAGCCTTTTAGTTGAAGATAGGAGCATGGAGTATTGACCTGGAAGTTGTCCCTTGTTTTGTAACCATCTACTTGAATTAAGATTAAGCTATTTAATATCTCTGAGCCTCAGTTTCCTCATGTGAGTGATGGGAGCTCTCCTGATTATATTATTGCTTATAATAATCTCATGACTATATATTAAATCACTACTTTATCACTCTGGAAGTTCAGATCTGAGAGAGTAGAAGTACAATTAGAAGTCATCTAGGTGGGATGCTCTCTAGACACTGTCCAGGTAGGATGATCCAACAGATAAAGTTACCCTTATCCTCATACAAATTATTATTTTTAATTGGTTTGTTCAAACTTCTAAATTAAAAAAATAGCAGTGGCTTTGGGAATTTAGGATGCCACCCTCACCCACCACAATCTTGGTTACCTTCCTCTAACCTCTACCTCTAGAAGGGAATTTATCATTATTATTGTATTATCTATTGGAACCAAATTTGCACATTTAACACTTTTCTAGTTTTTGAAAATATATTGTAGGAAAAGAAAGAAGCAGATTTTATGTCTACTTACCACAAATAACTACAAAAAATCCTCATGTTTACCAGAGATGGACTCCCATCAATACTTATGACATCCTCACAACTCCTGAGGAGGTAGGAAAAGTATATACATTCTTACAGATGGAAGATAAGAGGACTTGGAAGTCAAGTGACTGATTTCAGGTCAGAGAACTGGCAAACAACAGCCAAGACTTGGGACCAGGTCTCCTGCCCCCTGGATCAAGACCCTCATGTTCAAACCAGAAGATATTAGAATCTTTCAATGCTAGTTACAGGGAGTGAATGAAGACCTGTCAGAAAGGAGAGTCTGTAGTGAGGAAACTGAGTCTGAAAAAAGACTACATGGATTCTTATAATCTGAACTAGGGACGGTATGGCAAACAATCCCTGACCTCATCCCTCATCATGGAATAGAGTCCTAGAATCAAGACAGAGGCTGAAGCTAGCCAAATGTAAATCTTAACCAACTTGTCCCTGGTAGAATGCTTTTGTAATTTCTACAAATGCCTCACTCTTTAATATCTAATGACATAGACTTTGGAAATTAGATAAGCTAGGTTACACATGAATGAGCTGTTTTACTGTTCTTCATATAATTTTACTGATTTCTACAAACTTCTTTTATAATGCTAATGCTCTTAAGAAAGCACAGTAAACTTTGAGGTCTTTCCTATATGTTTCCTTCTGCATGCCATATGTACCAAAAATAGACTATCAGGTCACCTTAGATAACATTGTTCTTAGGACAAAATAAGTCTCTATTTAGAAAAGAAAGAGTGAAATGGAGGGAACGCTACACAGGGCAGGTGCAGTGTTCTAGAAATGAACTCATCCAGTCCCTGAAACCTACCCTGTGTCAATGGGTAGTTTGTTTCTTTGAAAATAGTCTCTCAGACCATCTGGTGGGCAACTGTAGCTTCAAGTGAAAGTAAAACAAAACTTTGATTGGGACAACGTGGACAAGAACTGTAACTCAACCCCCGGCTTTGTGGAGGAGAGGGATTTATTGACAGAGACCCTGACAACATGGCTGTACAATTGCTTAAAACTTGTACACCTATGCTCCCTGCAGGGGGGATTCTTTTGGTATTTTTATATGATTTAGATGTGAACAGAAGTTCAAAGAATTACCAAAATTACCCTACTCTTTGTAGTTGAGGCCATTACTATTTATATTAGAAATCTATCCATCTGTTCAGTGACTAATCTGTAGTTTCTACATAATTGGTTAAACTCAATTCTTGATTAGGTTCTTTGTTACCCACAGTACTAACTCAACATTAACAGTCATGGCTTTGGGTCATCTGTCAAAGTACCCATATCTTTTTTCACACCTTCTTGCTCTCTCTCTCTGTCTCTCACTGGCTTTCATATTGAGATTCATCCCCAACCCGAAATTTTTCTCTAAGATCCTATCATGGAAGATGACTATTAAAAAAAAAGACTTCAGAGGAAATGAAACAGTGACAGGGTAGTCACCCATTCTTTCACTTATTAAATCAAACTTGAATAAATAAATCTCTCACTTGACAAGGACCCAGACTGTCACAGAATGGAGAACAGACTGGCAGTTGATAAACTGAAGGAGAAGCCTTTAAAATGGCTCCCCTAAGCCATTTCTTGCTTTACTACACAAAACAAATCCTCAGTGGGAAATAAATGTTTCTGTGAAATAGTCATTTGTGGGAACACAAACACATCTGTGGAACTTAAATAAGAAGGAAGGGATTTACAGTAGTCCCCATTGCCTTTCTTGTTTTGAGCAAATGAGTAGATGCAGTCCAGTTTAACTAGGGGCAGAGCCTCAGAGATTGGTTTAAGAAATGTAATTAAATGTAATGAATTCAACTATTCTTACTTTTCTGTTATTCAAAGAACTAGTTGACTTATCTCCTAAACCAGATGGTGAGCTCAGGGGAAAGTATGTTAATATGTACTCCTTTACATCTCCATCAATGTATGCTTAGATCAAATCAGAGTCAAAATAATTGTTAGAGCTACAGAAAAAATTAAAACAAAAAACTCCTACATATGCACATACCAAAACAAACAAAGCAAAACAAAGTGGCAAGCTAGATTGTCACGGGAACCAGGAATAAAGAAAACTTAATTGTAAATCAGCATGTCAGCATCCACAAGTTTCTGGCAGTTCCCAGCTCTATCCAAAGCCTCTAGCTCATGCCTTCAACCCTGTCTCCATCAGATGTATTTAAGTCAGTTTTCTAGGCCACCAGGTAGAAAAGATGGAATTATTTTCCTAGTTTGAGATAAACAGTGTAATGGAGGAAGAGGTAGATGTTTTGCCTTTTGAAAAGGAAGTGGGCCTCAGATACTACTAGAATACATTTTTGAATTTTAAAAAGCATATTTAAAAGTAATCCAATTTCTGTGTGCCATTTTCCAGATCCATAAGGGGGTATGGATAATATCACAAAAAGAAAGAAAGAAAGAAAGAAAGAAAGAAAGAAAGAAAGAAAGAAAAAAGAAAGAAAGAAAGAAAGAAAAAGAAAGAAAGGAAGGAAGGAAACAGGAAAAAAATATATGAAATGCAAATATTAAGTTAATGGTCCACATTAAAATAAATTTATTAATGAGATTAAAATAAAATAGTACATCAAATTACACTATTGCACCACCTAAAATCATCTTACATACCATGGCATTACATGTACTATACTTGGAAAACAATGAGATTCATAATATTTAAAGGCCATTGGCTCTAAATTCTCAGACTCCCTCACCTCTTGGTAAGAATCCAGCTCAATGGGCTCAAGTAGAGTAGCTGCTCTTATCTGATAGAGAACGTCTAAGAATCTGGCAGAACAGGCACTCTCTTCTGGGGTTTCAAAGACAAGACCATGTGATACAGGAGTTGCAGAGTCTGTGGAAGGTCTCTCAGCCACCATGTGCCACCATGCCTGGCTAGTGACTATTTCTTATAAATGCACTGCCAGCAAGAAACATGTAAGATACCAGCATAAAAATATGAGAAAGACATGCTGAGAGAGACTAATGTTTACCACTTACCTAATAAGGATTTTTTTTTAGATAAGGGAAATTTTTTTATTATTTGTACATGTCAATGGGGTACAGAGCAGTAAGACTCTTGCTATCTCCATTATGCAATTGTTATATCAATTTGCTTATACATTCATCAATTTATATGTTTTACAGGACCATATGTCCCATTTATTGATATAGTTGCATCATATATTTTGAGATTTTCCTCCCTTCCTTTTTTAATTCATAATTTTTAAGTTAATGTACGACTTAAGGGGTTTCATTATGAAATTTATATGCATGCATGTCATTGCCTCAACTATATTTTCATGACCCCCCACCCCCTTCATTAATGAGCTATCAATGACTGTGACACTTTGGAACTCCTAGGAAATAAGGCTATACAAAAAATCACAAATACATGCATTAGCACACTTTTTCTTACTGTATGAAATTGAATTGTGATATGGCGCACCATGTCTGAGTAGAGCAGAAGCAAAGCAATCTTGCTCATCAGTGATAATCTATAGATGTTATCTTCCAGGAAAAGAGTCTATACACATTCTCTCAAATCTAACAATTCCCAACAAGCCAACGAGGGCTACACATTGAACACATTGTCATTTGCCACAACTGTAGTTCATCTACAGGTAGAGGAACGGGGCATATAGAGGAAGAGATTCAAAGCACCACTCAGAATTCCAGAGAAAAATGAAGGGCAGGTAACTATTACTGTACTCTTGCAACTCTAATGTAGATGTTATGGAAATCAAAAGTCTTCTTAGCAAAGATTCACTTTTAAAGATCAGACAGGATCAGTAGGTGCATGATACCAGTTTCCCTGAAGACTCTGGAAGGTTTATTTAATGAGAGAGGAAATCTAAATGTGAAGTAATGAGAGCTCTTAAACTGGTCCTTAGGCTCGGGATTAGTGGTGGAAAGAGAAGTGCTGCACTGTGCATGAGAATAGGACATCACAGACACATTGGACTTTTATTGATTTGAGTATTTCTGACTTTCAGCAAACCTATAGGATAGGTGCTATGTGAAATCAAGAGAATATTATTTAAAAAGAAAAAAATCAGATTTGGATTATAAGCAAATTGACAAGGTCATACCCTCAACAAATAAACTGAACTATAATTTGGTTCTCATTTTGTTGTTCCTTCATAAACAAGATTTTATATTCATAATTAAATTTATAACCATATAAATGTATAACCATATGAATTAATACATACAGAGTATGTAGATATATCTTGAAATGAAAACTTTCCATTTTTCTGATTTAAAAATGCATAGAGTCAGTATTAATTTAATTTTAATATCATCTTTTGAGTGAACATCATACTACAAGTTGCTACTATAGTTCAATTCAACTTCAGAAGGTAATATATAGATAGTATCTCCTGAATAATAATATTTGTGGCATCCCCAGTATGTTTGTGTGTGTGTGTGTGCATGTACAAACACACATTGTGTGTGTACAAACACACACAAACACACATTATATATCCCATCAGATCTCAGAAGCTAAGGAGGGTCAGGCCTGGCTAGTACTTGGATGTAAGACCACCTGGGAACACCAGGTGCTATAGGCTTGGGAAAAGGATCCAGCAACGCACTCCCAAAAAACAATCAGCCATTGAAAACCCTCTGAATAACAGAAAAGCACTAATGATAGTGTTTCGCCTGTTGTACACAGGGTCGCTATGAGTGGGATACCGACTTGAGGGCACCTAACAACATGTGTTTATGTGTGTGTGTGTGTGTGTGTTGTGTATTTATGTGTGTCTGTATGTATGCAAAATTTCCCATGAAAGTAGACAAGGAGAGTTAAGGGAAATTGAACATGTTTGTTACTGCTTTTACAGACTTGGGTAAAAGCTATTTTCCTTCCCTCTCAACCTGTATGTAAATACTGAAGAGTAAACTGGAGGGGGAAGTAGTTTCAGGTATTAAAGAATAGGTATTTTTTGTATAGTATAGTGAACTATTTAGGAGAAAGACCTTGCAACCCACTCCCAAGAAAAAATCAGCATTGAAAACACTATGAATAGCAGAGAAGCACTGACAATAGTGTTTCACCTATTGTACATAGGATCGCTACGAGTCAGACACAGACTCATGAGCACCTAACAACAACAACATAGTGAACTATGTCAGGGTACTCAAACAATTACCAAGTGCTACCTCTATATTTACAATATTTTCATACACTGCTATGCCTGCTGCTATTCAAGTTGTAACCCCAATAAGCACCACTATTCTTAGAAGCAATCAGGGATGAGCAAAAAGGATAGAAGTTATTTGAATCAGTTCTTAATTGGTGTTATTGATTAATGAAAGATTCACTTTTCACAGTCTTTCAAAAGTTAAACAAAATGAGAGATTTAATACATGAGTAACACTACAATTTAAACAATATTATTTATAAGTTCTTTGCTTCTTTATCAGATAATTACATGCCTATTTTGAAACCTTTCCTTTAAAGTCAGAAACTGAGTTATGTAAAGCAGAAAGCTGTTTAATCATTTTAATTTGGAGGACTGATAATAGTGGTTATAGCATGAAAACTACAATAGGTATGGTAGGAAGTGAGTGGAAAGTCTTAAGGACCTGAAGGGAAAGAATTTTAGCTTCATTGATTTGATTAATCTAGTGTTGAAAACCACTATAAAATCACAACACATGTAATGAAGGCTGAACAGTAGGAGGTTCCTATGGATGTTCTCATGACAAAAACATCAATACTAAATGTCTTATCATGATCTGGCTCAATCTAATCTATGACTACCAGGGGTACCAGGGGTATTTATAATGTGCAGAAGACTGTTTTTAAATATTCATACCTTTTATTATTAAAGATCTAGAAACAATTACAGCCTGATAATGTGTACTTCTTTGGTACACATGCATAAACATTGTGAAAACTACTTTCCTGGATATTCATTATGTATTGCAATAGAACTCTGAATTTCTTAACTGTGTTTTCAGTTTTTGTTTTACCTTATTTATAGTTATCTTTGGTTTTCATGATCTCTTGCTTGTTTTATAACAGTTTGGAAAATTTTTCACAGTTTTAAATGGTTTTGAACTTTTGCCACCAAAGCTGTTTACTTATTTTGGGGGCAAGTTGATTTCCAAAGTTAACTTAAACTAGAAGAACTCCTTCAGATTGCAAACACAAAGAATTTTGTGGAAACCCTAACACCTGCCTGTGAAGAGCCCAAATCACCAAATTATCTCTTTGCTGTCTGTTATCTGGGGACAGAAGGAGGAGGCTCCAAACAGGCAGCGGCTGCTTACCAGAGCTGAGCTTGTACTTGGCTCCTTTAAGTTCCAATTGAACAAGATGCAGCCATAAAAAGATGGAGAAGAACTGAAGTCAAAAGTGGAGGCAGCATTGGCGAGTGACACACCAGGGAGGAAGGTGCTGCCTGGCTCTGGGAGCTGTGTTTCTCCTCTCAGCCCTTAGCCTTACAGGTAGACCTGCTGCCCACTCCTCTCGCCATCTCCTATTTTGTGCCCCCATGGCCTGGGGTCCTCAGATGAACCCATGCACCCTTCCTTTCTCATTGAGGCACAGAGAGCAGTCACTGCAAGGAGGGCAGGGAGGGGTCTCACTAGGAAGTCTTAGCCTCAGGGACTGGGCACCTTGACCTGACTTTTAACTCAAGTTGTGCTGGCTTAAGTTAAATCATGGAAAGGAAAAAAAGACAATGTTGGAAGATCATGAGCACATGTGTGATAATATGCTCCAAAACTTGTCTAAGGCAAGGATTATATATTGTTTCTTTATGACAGAGGATGTTGTTGTTAGGTACAGATGAGTCAGATCCAACTCATAGCGACCCTCATAGACTTTGCAAGGGTTGATTGTTTTGGAATTGCTTCAGGAGTGGATTGTTGCATTCTTCTCCCATTTTTGTGGTGCTGGGGATCAAACTCAGGGCCTCAGAGAGTGCAGAGCAGCACTCTACCAACAGAGCTAAACTCTAACCCTATGATGGAGGATACTACAGCTAATGAATGGAGAAATCAAGATTGAAACTAGTCCTTTTGATTTTCAACACGTGATTAAATATATTACATTTCCTCTCTTCACTCATAATAGCTACATATTGAAGATGGGGCTGAGGTTTTGGTCAGTCTTTCAAAAATAATTCTATTGACCTAGAATCAATACGTTTCATTCTTCAGTGTTTGCAGGAGTGAAGTAGCCCTATGAAATCACAAAGATCAGGATCATAATTGGGAGCTATAGCATGTAAAGCGGGTAAGTACTGGAGCCAATGGAAAGGAGCACCAGGGTGTCTTCTGAGATTCACAAAACTCACTCCACTTGAACATGGGAACTAACAATGAAGATACACAATAAACTCTCAAATGTCTGGAATGTACAGAAGCTGTTTTCCCCATCATTGAATCTCTGTTGTTTGTACAACAAAGGTAATATCTCCGAGGTCTGAAGACCAATACATGACATTCATACATAGAGTATTTACTATAATTGGCTCCATGCCAATTTGTAATGGACTTTTCCTTGGAAATGAATGTGTCATTTTTGGAATGATTAGTACAGATTAAGTGATTGGTAAATGAGGACTTAATATTACTTTCTATTCACTATTTCATTCCTCTTACCATAGACAGTTCTGCTTTTATTCCTTAGAGAGTTGGCAAACTGCAGCCATGAGCCAATGTACCCCACTATCTGGTTTATAAATAAACACAGTTTATTATAACAATGGACAGTTATATCCATTGATTTATGTAGTCCCATGGGTGCTTTCAGCCTATGAAGGCAGTTAGGTAATTGTGATAAAAATTGGATGGTCTGTCAAGCGTTAAATATTTATCTGAAATTTTACGGAAATTATTTGCTGATTTTCCTTTACAACATGTGTTCAATGATTCCTTACTGATTTTGCTTAATAATTTGACTACAAGTTGTCCCTTCCACAATTTTATGAACTCTATGGTGGCAGAGACTGACTTCCTTCTTCTTTCCTTCCTTCCTTCCTTCCTTCTTTCCTTCCTTCATTTCCTTCCTTCCTTCCTTCTCTTCCTTCCTTCCTCTTATTCAATTTCTAGTTCCTAGCACAGTACCTGGAGTATAATTGAAAAGTTTCATAAGTCCTTTTCATGAATTTATTTTCATTATAGAAATACCTCTAAAACCTGTAAAAAACCAATTTGATAAGTAAAAATATTGTGAGAAAAAGGAAGGAAATGATAATATTTGTGGACTTATAAAGAAAAAAGAAGTAACAGAGGCAATGTGATTTAAAGACAAAATGAATAAAACATAAAAGTAAGTAAACACAGTTTCAGTAATCCACAAAGGGAAGGTGCCTGACAAGTTCCAATTTAAACAATGCCTGTGACTACGTACTTGTTATTTTTCAAGAACTAAGAATTTATTGGCATATCTAGCCCTTTTATTGAGATAGCCAAATGGTAGGGAAGTTGCTCAGAGCTTTGTGAAATTCACCTTAAAGAATAATTTATTCATTGAGCAAATAGGTTCTTAGAAATATCCTTTTATGAGGTATGCATATTCTATAAGAAAGAGTGGGAATAGAGAGAAATGATATAGCAAAAAGCCAGAATATGCTTGAATGGCTGTCAGAAAGTGTTACAGACTAAATTTATTTCTGCTTTTAAAAGAGTGCATAGAAAATAACACCTTTCAGAATGAAAATTTTTAAAAATCTTCAGATAAGACTTTTGTTAAGGAAAGCTTTGTCTACAGCGATAAGATCACTTGAGAGCATCAATTTGAGTCTCCATACCCATAATTTAATAAACTGTTCAGTCGGTAATATACTATATGCCAACCATTTTAGACAGCATTGTAAGTGTTTCATGGCTTTAAAATTGCATGATGATTACATGCATAAATGTTACTGTAAGGCTTAGTGTTTTAGAGCAGCAAGATGAAAATATTTGTTTCAGTCAATTTTCTCTTTTATACAATAGGACTGAGAGTTGCTGTTGTTGTTGTTGGGTGCCGTTGAGTTGTGTCTGACTCATAGTGACCCTTATAGGGTTTTCAATGGCTGACCGTTTCGGGATTGCCTTGGGAGTGGATTGCCAAGTCCTTCTCCCATTTTTGTGGTGCTGGGAATCAAACTCGGGACCTCAGAGACTGCAGAGTGGCACTCTACCAACTGAGCTAAATCCCAGCCCCAGGACTGAGACTAAATCCTCCTTATTACACTAAAAAACCTGAGCCTTGGCCCTCCAGCCTCCCAAATCCATAAAAATACTGATAAGAATTTTTAGTTCATGGAAAAAGTTAGTTTTAATGTTCGATAATAACAAATGACTCTTTGTTGTTTTAAATAGGTTAAGAAGTTGTGAAAGATTTGGACAAGTAAGTGAACAAATAAGTAAACAATCACATCCAACAAATATATTTGTTCTGTTACTCTAAGATAGGCTCTTACCCAGCCATGCCTAATTCTTTGGAATGGCATTTGGGATCGCCAGGCCTTATGGCAAACCAGATAAAATTGCAGTATATGCTATATGAAGGGGAGTGTTGAGGATTAGACTGGAAAGGTTAAAGAAAGTTAGATGATTGATAGTCTTGAAAGACATGGTAAAGATGTATTTTTTATTCTGTGGTCCAAAGAGGAATTACTCAGACATACGGTAACATAATGTCTTCCTTATCCCCTAATGCCACAGTAAAAGTGAGCACTTTATTCCAGGAGGAAGTAGAGAACAAGATAACATCCAGGTATTTTCAAAGCGCTCTTCACTACATCTTTCAGTCTGTAAGTACCAATTTAAGTTGTTCCCCAAAGGAGAGCAGAATCAATAACTGTATATAACTGAGGGATTCCACACTTATTTGGGGCTGTGTGATAAGAACCATGTACATTTAAGAAATGAAGATGTGTGAGGAATGGATATGTTTTTCTAGTCTTTGATTAAAAATAACATCCTTGACAGGTGGCAGAAAAGCTTGGAGATTAAGATTGTGTGCTTTGTAATAAAAATCTTCAGAGTTTACATACCATCTCTCCACTTTTTGCATCTACACAACTTCTTTGTGCCTCAGTTTCTTTATAAGAGGATTTCATAAGGTTTCAAGTGGGATTCAAGGAGATTATTCACAAAGTAAGCTTAGCCAATTAAGCCAAGTCTCTGTGCATAACAAACTCAATTATTTTTAAGGTACATTTGTTGGTTAAGATCTTGTATGAATAATCTTCATTGATCCTCTAGGAGGAGTGTCTGAAGGTGCTGTCCAAATTTAAGAAGTCTATAGAGTCGATGTAGTCATGAAACCAGTGATGGATTTCTGTATGTTGGAAACTTTATTTACAGAAAATGATCATTGGCTGCCTGTGACAAGATAATCCTTTATTTTTCTAATGACATCGAGGAACTCTGATCTTTTAGGGAGGTATATGAATACTTATTTCCCTCACATTTTATGAACTGCATCTGCAGTGTGGTAGTTATGATATTAGTGTTATTTTTAAGTTAATGATTAAAAGTGTGCTTGGATCAAAATGCAAGATTAAATTCATCTGAACACAAGCAGTTCAGGAAAATAACAGTTGACTTTCTCATGGAAGTGATTCCGAATTTTGATCAAGCAGTTCAGAAATTTAATTTCAGCTACTTCAAGTAGCTGAGGATAATGTTAACATGTGTTTCTCACTGGGCTGTGTCTGTGGTACCCTGGGCTATCCTCCATAAATAAGCCTGAACCACTAAGCAATTTCTCAATATGGAGATGAGGGAAACATAAAAAAAAACTAAGTCCAGCAAATGAGGTCTAGACACATGAATAAAGAAACTGACACAGTTATAATTCAAAACGGAAACATGGCTAAAATGGGATAAATGATACAGAATAGACAGATTTCTAAGAAATGATGTCTCAAATATAATTAGCATTTATTTCACATTCATATAACAGAATTAGGCAACTAAACAGTCTTTCAAACCTCTTCCATGGTCATTTAGGGGCAAAGGAGGATAGAAGTCTATCTTTTATAAAAGGTGGCCTTCAACAGTTTCTAGGTGACTGCCTGAATTCTCACCAGCTACAGAATTATAAGAATATGGAGGACCACACTTCAGGAGATGTTCTATGGGTTAATTCTAATAGTCTTTCCCATCATTTTGATAATATTCAACTGACTAGACTTCTGTCACATGTTCACAGCCAACTGGAAGAGCATTTGAAATGGAATAATGTATTCAAGGAGCTAAGAAGACCTCAGATTATGGCTGTGGTTTGTGATGAAGTGAATAGGCAAACAATGATCTTTTCATGACAACTTTTCTACATATTGGGAGGTAGAGGTGACAGTTGGAACTTGTGTTTATAAACTAGTCACCACTATGACTTAAGACAACTCACTCAAACTTTCTGGGTCTCTGTTTTCTCATTTACAAAAATAATCCTGAATACATGTCTCAGCATTAGAGTTATTGTGAAAGTTAAATGAGATATGATGCCTATTCCTTAATAGATGCTCTTTAGTAAGCATGAAAATGTCCTTGGCACTTAATAGATTCTAAATAAAAAGTATTTATCATTACAGTTGGAAAGAATCTTTCATATGGATATAGAATCTATGTTAGAATTTCGTTTCTGTCTTGGGCAAAAAAAATAAAAACAAACAAACAAACAAACAAAAAAACATTTTCTTTTACTCACTATACAAACAAGTGTTCCTGGTATGCTATTTTATTCTCTCCACAGGGCTGGGGTTTAGCTCAGTTGCTAGAGTGCTGCTCTGCACGCTCTGAGGCCCTGGGTTCAACTCCCAGCACTGCAAAAACTGGGAGAAGGGTGTGACAGCCTACTCCTGAAACAATCCCGAAACAATCATCCATCAAAAACTCTATAAGGGTCACCATGAGTCAGACCTGACTCCACAGCACTTAGCAACAACAACACTCTCCACAAACCCCATAAATGCATTTATCAGTTTTATTGAATCCTTAGCTATCACTCACTTTAAATACTCTACTTATTTACTACTCATAATACCTATGGATGAGTTACATCCACTGAATAACTATTTATGGACATTCATTTGTCACCTACAACTCAGAAGGAAATGACTTTTGCAGACCTTATTATAAGATGCATTATAAGTGTGCCAAATATCTACATTTAAGGTTGCCTTGTTATGGTAGCTAAAAAACACACTGGTCATCACCGAGGGACCTAACAGCACTGTTCCTACCTATTCAAATCCTACCACAGCTTTTATGTTTTTGTTCAAGACTTACCTAATCCAGGAAAACTTTTAGTGATTGTCATTGCTCATACCAGTTCCCCTGCTTCCTAACCACATAAGCCACATATTTTCTTAAAGATATACTATAATTTGATAAAAAGCCTGCAGCCATAGCCCTGTGGCATCCGATCCCCTCAGATCGTGGAAGCTAAGCAGGATCAGGCCTGGTTAGTACTTGGATGGGAGACTGCCTGGGAACACCAGGTGCTGTAGGCTTGGGAGACAGACCCAGCAACCCACTCCCAAAAATCAGTCTGCCATTGAAAACCCTATGAACAGCAGAGAAGCACTGACAATGGTGTTTCTCCTGTTGTACACAGGGTCGCTATGAGTCGGATACTGACTCGACAGCACCTAACAACAATAATTTGATAATCTTCAAATTAGGAATTGATAATGTATTGTATTATTTTTGCCTTCTCTCCTGTTTTAGGACAAGGTAGAGTTTACAATATTAAATAGTACATATTGAAAGTTTCTAAAAGTTTTAGTTATCTCTTAATTATTCACTCTTCTTTTATTCCCTGGTTTTACTCTAGTATATTTACAGAATTTATTTGCACAGACTTTGTATCTTGCAATAACAAAACCTTGGTGTATAATTCTTTACTCCTTTTTCTTTCCCATTCATCCTAAATTGGGAGATGATAGGACCTGGTACACTAGCAATCCCCTCTCTACGTGAAGTTTCATTTTCCACAATTTTTATTACTTGGAGTCAACCATAGCCCAAAAATATTAGATGAAAAATTCCAGAAAAAAATCATAAGTATAAATATGTGTTGTTTTGAGTAGCATAATGAAGTCTTCTCTTGTCCTGCTCAGCCCTCCCTAGGACATGAATTATCCCTTTGTCCAGTGTTTTCATGTTGTATATGTTACTTTCCTGTTAGTCACTTAGTTATTGACTCAGTTATCAGATTGACTCTTGCAGTATCACAGTGCTTGCATTATAGGGACTCTTTGGTATTAGCCTAATCTTTGTCAAAATCCCTACATCATTTACCTGACTTTGTCTCATCACATAGGCTTTATAACATCTCCTATCATCACAGGGAGAGTGCAGTATTTAAGACACTTATATGTTGGTAGACTGTCTGCAGGCATACAACCCTGGCATCTGATCCTGTCTGATGTCAGAAGCTAAGCAGGGTCAGCCTGGTTAGCCCTTGGATGGGAGACAGCCTGGAAGTAACAAGTGCTGCAGGCTAGGGAGAAGGAACTGACAGACCATCCCTGAAATAATTAGCCACTGAAAATCCCATGAATATGAGAAGCACTAACAATAATGCCAGGCATGGCATTATTGAGTAGTGAGTGGTGCTTTGCTCTGTTGTATACAGGTTTTCTATGAGTTAGACCCAACTTGATGGCATTTAATAACAATGCTGGCAGATTATATTCTACACTAGTATTTAATTAGTTTCATATATTTTGAGAGATGAAGAGAATGATACCACGTTTATATCACTGTATTACAATATTTTGTTATAGTTATCTTATTTTTATGAGTTATTGTTGCTAATCTCTTACTGTGTCTAATTTATAAGTTAAATGTTATAATAGCTATGTATGCATAGAAAAAAAGTGTATACAAGTTTTGGTACTATCAGGGATTTCAAGCATCCATTGGAGGACTTATATCCTACATAGGTAAGAGGTACTACTGTATATTTTTCAAGGGTATCCAGAGAAATAGAACCAATCAAATATAGATATATGATGATAGAGATATATAGAGATTTATTATAAGAGATTGTCTCACATGATTATAGGGCTGAGAAGTCCCCTGATCTATAGTCTATAAACCAGAAGCCCAGCAAAGTGAGTGGTATAGCTCTAGCCAAAGCCAGATAACTCCAGAAGCAGGGTAGCTATGGTTTAAGCCCTAATCTGAGTTTGAAAGCTGAAGAATCAGCAGGAGCAATGTGAGAGGATAGATGTATGTCCAACTCAAGCAGAGAGAGCTAGCTCACCCTTTATCCCAATTTCTGTTCTATTTGGGTCAACAACAGATAGTCGATATCATCCACATTAATAAAGGTATATCTTTTTTATTCAGTCTATGAAATCAAATATCCATATCTTCCAGAAACACCCACAGACACGCCAGAAAAGACTGTCTTTTCCAGCTATCTGGGCATCTCCTTGCCCAGACAAGTTGATACATAAAATTAATCATCACACCTAGAACAACCATCTAATACCCACATGACAAAACAGCAATTAAAGATGCTGGAGTCACACTACTAGTGTTTTACTGATTACCCTGTAACAATAGTGTGCAATAGAATAAATGTCTAATTTTTATTTAAGGCTCTTATATGTTGGTAGAATAAATTATATCTTATACTAATATTTCTTTTTTTAAATATGGCAAATTCTTCAACATCTTCTACATATTGTTCAAAATGTCATTGCTTTCATTCTATCCTTTGTTCCCCAAACTTTCATTGGCTATCATTTTTAACCTTCTGTATCCAAGTGTTCACCTATTACTGATAGGCCTACACCAGCATACCTCTGTATATTGTTCATGCTCTTCCTCCCTTCTGGAATATACTAATCTGGTTTCTCTCTTTAGTTACTGTTCTTATTTCAATGGCAATGTTAAATGTACATTTTCTAATAAGGCTACCATATTATCACAACAGAATAGATTAATTTTTCTTGACCTCTTTCTGGGTTTCTAATAATATTTATGTTTATGTCAGTGTTTGTCGCTCTGCTATTTCTAATTGCTTTACCTATCAGTTGTAGAAGTCTGAAATCAAATAACTTTATCATTACATTCCGTGATACTCAGAGCCTTACTCTAAAACAGTAGGCGGTTCATCAAGGTTGCATGAATTGTCTTTATTGTTTCACGTCCAGAAATGTGATCCCATTTGAATTATAAGAACCAAAAAGTTAAGATATATTTAATTTCATTTTGAAACCTCCTGAGTGTTTACTACTCTGTTTTCCTTATAACTCTTGTTAAATTGAATTGGAGTTACACAGAGGGTAGGCTAAGAACAACAGAGGAGTTATTACCGCCATTAAATTACCTTAGACACCAGCACACTGGCTCACACTTATAATCCCGGCTAGTTGAAAGGCCAGGGAGAAAGGATTTCAAGTTTAGGGCCAGAGGCAGCCTACAAAACTTAGTAAGACTCTTTTTCAAAATAAAAAACAATATAATAATAATAATAATAATAATAATAATAATAATAATAATAATGGGGGCTAGGAGTGCAGCTGAGTAGTAGAGCACTTCCCTAGCATGTGCAAGTCCCTAGGTTCAATCTCCCAAGTACTACAAAGAAACATCAATACACTTTTTGTGTAGGTACATTAATAAAAATAAAAAAAGATGAAACATAGTTCTGGAAATTACATATAAAAATAAAATAATTATCCTAAACTCCTATAACTAAGGGCTGGCATTTAGCCCAGTTGGTAGAATGCTGTGCTGCAGTCTCTGAGGTCCTGAGTTCAATTCCCAGCACCACAAAAATGGGAGAAGGGCCTGGCAATCCACTCCCAAGGCAATCCCGAAACAGCCACTGAAAACCCTATGAGGGTCACTATGAGTTGGATACTGACTTGATGGCACCTACCAACAACAACAACCTATAGCTAAGTGTTAGCACTTAATAATTAGTCAATAAATTGTGATTTTTTTCATGAGAAACTTGAAATAAAAAGTTGAAGAAATTTCGAATTGATATTTATTCCAGCTAGTAGTAACCCACCTGTATTTTTGATCTAGCAATGAAGTATCAGTTACAAATGTGATTCAAAATGTTTTTGGAAGGCATCATTGTCATCAGTGATAATTGTAACAAGTCACAAATTTGAAGATCCTTTCAATGACTATATGATTATATTATTATTTTCTTCCAGATTAGGAGTCCATGTGATTAAACTTGGGTCCATTCTGATAGAAGAGAGGTTTGCAATATACTGTTATTAAATATAATGCCCAAGGGCCTCTATTTTCTACAACAGAAGAAAGTTACATTTAATGATTCCTAGATTCCTTCCTGCAGCCAATCGTGTTAGACCTCAGAATCTAAGCAGGGTCAGGCCTGGTTAGTACTTGGATGGGAGACCACCTGGGAACACTGGGTGCTGGAACAGCAGCTTGGGAGAAAACACACTCCCTAAAACCAATCAGCCATTGAAAACCCTATGAATAGCAGAGAAACACTGACAATACTGTTTTGGCTGTTGTACATAGGATTACTATGAATCAGACACCTACCAACCAAATAAAATCCTTGCTATACAGAATTTGGGAAAATTAATTAGTTTTCTTTTTCTCAGATAACATATATTAAGAAAGTTGATGCTCCATTAATATATTTTGTACCCGGGAGATAATTCTCTTCTTTCTTCAATGGCACCTTTCTCACTTTTTCAAATGAATTCATTGTAATAGCATTTACCTTGGAGACCAAAATGAAGGAGCTTGTATTAACTCTCAGAAGATTTATTTTCCTACAATATACTGCTTATAAATTAAGATTTCTTATATTTTGCTCTAATTCATACCCTTCAGTTACCTACATATGATTAAATTTAACTTTCTGTCCTTAATTTTCAGATGTTTCTATATACTGGCTTTTCAATGGGTAGCCTCTTAAAAGTCTTTTCTCTGGAAATAGATCTGCTAGTTCATGAAATCTTTTGATAATGTGCATAGACAATTTGCAACCACATCCTGTGATC
This sequence comes from Pedetes capensis, assembly GCA_007922755.1. Classification (NCBI taxonomy): domain Eukaryota; kingdom Metazoa; phylum Chordata; class Mammalia; order Rodentia; family Pedetidae; genus Pedetes; species Pedetes capensis. The sequence goes on along the minus strand of VMDO01008182.1, from coordinate 56,917 downwards.
AGCTACTCTAAAACTCCACAAAATTATAATGTAATTAAATGTGCTTTAAAATAATAAAAATAGAATATGTAAAGACCCTAGGCATTTTAGATAGATTGTTAAAATATGCTCTTACTTTGCAAATTAAACCATTTTTTAGTGAGGAGATGGACATTTTAAACCTATGTTTAAAAATATATTTAAATAAAACATAGTTATAAGGTGTAATACAGTCACTTATAAAGTCTCTGGGTAAAAACCATAAGGGGAGAAAACGTCTTCTGCACATTTAGATATGGATTATGGCACATATACAGGCAGAACAAAAACAAAGTTTGAAGTTCAGTAAGAAACCAGAATTAGTTTCACTTTCTTTTCATAGGAGCAAAAATTTATAACAGTTTACCATAAGCAAGTAAGAGTTTAATTTACTAAAAAAATTATATTTTGCATTCCAAAAATTGCTTGCCTTCTCTTCCAAGGAATATCCATGTTATTTAAAACCCTTAAATTTTTTGATGAGGCTATATGAAGTAAATGAATATTAGTAGATGTTAAATTACCAAAGATCATTCCAGTTGAAAATATTTTGGAAAATAATTTATATTTATAAAATTAGGCACTAAACAATCTGCTTTCTAATCTAAAAGGGTGGTGCAGAAGTTGCCACTCCATATCTACAACAAATAAAAAGATAAACGAACAGAAGAATAATTAGCAACTCTTCTTATTCTTCTTAGATCCTTAGATCTCTTTAGATCTGTCAAACAAGTGAGGGCTTAGGGAAAAGAATATTTCATTTTCTTGTGCCCCTGATAATAGGACAAGGGAGTTCTTCCCTCTAGTAGTCACTGTGACTCCATAAAGCTCACAAAAATGGCACTCCCCCCAGTGAGTCCTCTCAAAGATTTTAGTTCTTATAGTTATCCACTGGGCTGGGATTTAACTGAGTTGGTAGAGCATAGATCTGCAGTCTCTGAGGTCCTGAGTTCAATTCCCAGCACCACAAAAATGGGAAAAGGACGTGACAACTCACTCCCAAGGCAATCCCAAACCAATCAGCCATTGAAAACCCTATGAGGGTCCCTATGAGTCAGATAGGACTCAATGGCACCTAACGACAACAACAATAACAACAACAACAACAACAACAACAGATTTATCCACACTAAGACTCCAGCCACTAGTCAATTATAATTCAGATTTTCCTTATCCTAGCATTGGTTCCTATTGTCTCTAGTCTGACTCTGTTTGTCCTTAGCCTCAACCTTAGAGTCTGATTAAGACTCAAAAAACAATCGTCATCGAAACCTCTATGAATATCAGAGAAGAACTGACAATAATGTTTCACCTGTTGTAGGTATGATCTCTATGAGTCAGACACCAACTCAATGGCACCTACCAACCAACCAACAAAGAATTCTATCCAGCTTTAATATTCTGGGACTATAAAGATAGTTAATTGTCAATTGTGTACTTCCAGATAACAAGTTGTCTACTGCTCAGGTTATTTTTCTTTCATTTTGCTTAGTAATTATAATTTACAAATTTTTATTTTGAAATGGGCACTTCAAGCTTTGGATACTTTGCATCTGTCTTCCATAGTGTTGACTCATGAAAAGCATAGATATCAAAAATGGATAGATTGTGTCAGCCACAATACTTTTGGATTAGGGGCATGGGAACAGAAGAAGAAGATAGTCTATTGTATCACTATGAAGAAGTTTCTACTAGATATTATTTAACACTTCTCCTCCAAGCTTTTATGTCCACAGATGTCCTTGAATTTTCTTAAGACTGTTACCCTGATCACTTTTAAATTTCAGTCTCCAGAACTTATTTTTATTCTTCCTGTATAACAGTAATGTAACAACACATAAGTACACTTTCTGTATGTATTTGAGTATAGGAAGTATAGAATATGGAAGGATGATAGAGCAAATAAAATAGTTATTTAATAGTAACCTTAGCTCTTAACTGGTATCATGCTTCTGGGGTCATATATGACTTCATGGCACATGGACCCACCCTTAGGTTTGAGCTACAGCACCCCATAAGAGACTATTTTCATCCTGTGAAACAAATTAAGTGTTAACACAGTTTCACTCTGTCTTGAGTGTTTGAACTTAAAGCAAACTACTTTTAAGATATGATCTCAAATCTAAATCCTCCCTTGAGGATCTCAAAACCACATTTTCCCAGTGTTCCTGAACTTTCTAAGTAACCATAGAAGTTGAAACTGTTTTATTTGTTGAACAGTATCATGGGGTAGTAAATACACAAACACAAAAACACACACATTCATTCACTCACTTACAGTTAGAAGCCAGAAAACATGGAGCCAAATGATTTAATTACCTATGTAATTTCAGTTTGTTAAGCCTCTGTTGTCCAACTCTAAAAGCAGTTATATAATAGCATCCACTCGTCATCCCTCTCAAGCTTATGACAGGCATCAAGTCGATCTTTCCTGTTAAACATTTTATGAATATTAAAGATTGATCATGGGTGCACTAGACCGTTACAGAAGGACTTGTACAGATCACCTGTTTAGTAATGTCATTTCACAGATGAGAAAGCTAATGGACAAGGAGCCATGACTCTTTGGGGCTGAGTCAAGAGGATGCAGATCCTGTAATTCTTGGGCTGGGCACTTGGGTATTTCACACTGTACCTCAGCTGGCCCTGATTCAGACAACAACCAAGTCCTGCATCTTTCCTCCTCTCAGTGTGAATGAAATTCACAAACCACAAAATAGAACCACAGAGCCATTTATTGATTCTGTTGACCTCAAATTTATCTGCAAAGTCTGGCTGCTTTATAACTTTTCCTGTGTACTATGATTCTTCAGGCACAGAGAGAAGTCAGTTCTTCCCCAGCACCTATAGTATTACTGGGAATTCTATTTGTATTTCTGTTAGTGTCATATTTAATGTACCCCAAACAGCTTTTAGAGTAATAAACATGCTTGAAGTATATGAAATAAAGATTGACATCAGCTCAAAAAATTCAAGAAAATATTTTCTGTATTTTTTCATACTTTTAACTCAAAGATATTTCATACCTGATCACTACTGAAAAACATATCATCACTATCCTCATTGTCATCATTGTACTAGGGTGCTCTACTTAAACAGAACCAATAAAATAGATACAGATGTAGATAGACATTCATATGATACATATATATATAGGATAAGTTATTATAGTTAATATAATTATATGTGATATATATATATATACATATATATATATATGATATATCATAAGGAATTGGCTAATGAAATTTTAGAGGCAGACATGTCCCAATATCTTCAGGGTGAGTCAACAAGGTGGAAAGACTGGGAAACTGATGGTTTTGTTCTAGTTATTGCCCAAAGGCCTGAGAAGCAGGATACTACACGATACAGTTTCTATCTGAAAAAAGGCCAGCTTGAGACCAAGGAAGAGTTAGCTTCAGGTCTAGTCCAGTGATAGGACAAAAAAATAAGATTAAATAAATAAATAAATAGGTAGATAGATAGATAAAACATTTATCTCAGCCTGAAGACAGGTACACAAGAATTCTCATTTAAGCAGAGAAGGTCAACCTTTGTGTTCCATTCAGGCCTTTTAACTAACTAAATGAGACTCATTCAAGTGAAGGAGGGTAAGCTACTTTATTCATTCTATCAACCTAAATAGCAAATAATGCTTGACCAAACATTATCTAGCCACTTCATGACCCAATCAAGTTGATATATACATTTCATTATCACAATCACCATCATCAACATAACAGTAAAAACGTTTTTAGATTATATATTCCAATACATACTATTACTAGTAATGTCTATAATTCATTTCTTGCCTTAGTAACAAGAGAAGACATACTTATTAGTTTTTCATTTATGAATGCATAATATCTTTTTTCAGAAGTAGCTTCCTGTGAGGCTTAAATGTCAAGGTATTATATAAATGTCACCTGGTTTGTTTATCGATACAGGGCTTAGAAATCTTAAATGCATGCTATTCTCCATTTCTTACAAGGTAGGTCAATAGCAGAAAATCATCAGTTTTATTTTAGTGGTCCATCAAATTTCATACATTTGACTACATATTACCTCACAAAAATCAGATTGCTATAATTTGACAGAAGACAAACCTTCTAACCCTGACTTTCGTTGCTGTACTTTAAAATGTGATGGAGGATCAGGTTGCCATTTCCCACACACTTACTTTCATTTTCCTAAGAAATAAATGAGGGTCTGTTATGTGTGACTAGTTCTAGTGCTGAATAGAATAAACAATAAACAATAATGTTGAATAGAATAAACAAGACAGACAGATGAAGTTACTTTTCTTAGGAAATTTACATTATAATCCTACATGAGTTGATAGTTACATTATTGTATAAACATACAGAATGATCTGTGGAGATGCTGGGACAGGGAAGAACAGTTTAACATTGAGTAATGAGGATTGATCGGGATGGTTTAAGTTTGACTGACTACAGTTCATCCAGGTAACTGACCCTTGCAAGCACCACAGCAACATACACATAAAATATCCATTTTCATTGTGACAGGAAGATTCAATTCTGTGTGTCAGATTTGCCAGTGTAAAATCCAAGGTTTTTTTTTAAGTGAATAAGCACCAAAGCTATCATCTCTTTGGGTGCTTAGAAACTGCTACTTTTTTATAACTTCTAGTATTATACAAAAAGATCTGTTTATAGAATAGAAAGACTCCACTGCAGAAGGAGAGAGGCAGAAGGGGGAAAAAGGAAAGTAAAGAGGGAGTAAGGAAGGGAAGGAGAAGGAGGGAGAGCACCACACCGCAGAGAAATATGGCAAACTTTCTCCTCATCCAACTTCACAAACTTTTATTGAATTTGTATGATTTATTGGAAAGTGCTATGCAGAACACTTTGGGGGATGTAGAGATAAATGATACAATCTGCTTTCTAAAATCTGACCTTGTTACAGAGAAAAGACCCATGGGCCTAAGTAATCCAAATTCACAGCAAGCTGTAAAGCAATGTACTAGGATGCTGGAAAGGGGACCAAGGAAAGTCTGAGACAAAGAGAGTCTTGCTATTCCGGGAAGGAGTGGCTTCTCATTTAGGAACATGGAATTGAAGACAACTTGAAATTCAAATCTCCTATTTTTTTTATCCAAAAGCAAGTTTAGTAAAGGCTTCAACCACTAAGGTGGCTCAGTCATTAGAAATCATGGAAACATTTTTATGAAATGCTTAGTTGCCACTTTATTATATGTTTATTTATAAGGGTAAACATAATATTTTATCACTGTTCTTAAGACAGCTCATGAATCTAAACTATGACTATAAAATAATGAAAATGAGTTATCAAACCCATATGCCAGAATTTATACAAGTGTGTAATATAAATTTTCTTGGTTTCATTTGTAAAATACTAGCATAATATTTTCTATTTAGATGCTGTATATTATTAAAAGCCCTTAGCTTTAATCTATTAAAAAATTTCTATAGGGGAACATAACACAAATATGCAGATGAGTTTTAGTACATATTAGTCAAAAGTTTCCATAAACATTGTAGGTTGATAAAAGTGTAACCAAAAGTGAGGTAATAGTTGCATAATGGAAAAAGCAAATGCTATATTACTCTGTACCCCACCAACATTTATCAAAAGAAAGGAGGATGAACATTCTTGTCAAATGTAAATGCAAATAATAGGAATAATAAATATTTGCAATGAGACATGAAAAAAATATATTAGTAAACCATAGCTGAAAATATGGCTCTCTTTATACTGTGCTCTGCATCTGTGGCCTATGGGCAGTCATATTTTACAACTTTCACTAACAAAACAAGCCATATTTATTTATCTTAGTTCACATTATGACTCTGTCTGCTATATCCCTTCTGCAAAGGATCCCACTCTCACCAAGGAAATTTCCCCATCTCACTTCTTTGACTGCAGCCTTGAAAAACTTTCCAAAGTTCCTCAATTCCTTTTCAAAATGCAATGCCCAGTTTTGTCTCTGTAGGACTGGTGCTGCCTCTGAGTTGAATGAACTTCTTCTTTATAATTAATTCCAAACCTGCAATCCTTGCTGCTAGCTGAAATTCAGAACATGACACCTGTCCTTTCCCTATTTCAAAGCTGTCAATTTCCTTGTACCCAATGTGATTTATGTACCCAATTTCCTATCTACCCAATGATAGAGTCTAAATTGAGAAACCTCTGGATGAACATTCCATTTAATATGTCCATCATGGTTGAGACATCATTTCTAAGATCTGTGCCAGCCAATATCAGTGAGAAGATACAGGGACACAGTGTGGGGCCAATTAAGAAGAATCAGCTGGATAAATTTAGATTTTGTTTTGAGCAGTAGTAAATAGTCAAATTTTAGCCTGTACTGAAAAACTAGAAATAATGAAAGAAGAAAAACAGACTCCTAAATCCTAAGGAATACTTTTTAAATTATTAAAAATTTTCTCCACAGTCTATTAGCTTCAAATTTGTGGATACCCAGCAGCCATCACTCCTGTTATCTCTTCTCTCATAGTCTAAAAGAGTATGTTACTCCTCATTTCCCTATTGACACAAATACCATGCTCCATTTTTAAGATTGATTTTATTTATTTATTTATTTATTTATTTATTTATTTATTTACATGTCCTTAATTTTAAGCTGGTCTTACTGATGAGACCAGGATGCTAGAGGCTAAGTCAGCAACACAAAAGCAACTTAAGTTTTCCAGTATGCATGGAGTCATTACATAAACAAGACTTGTCCTGTGAATAATCTCAACATCTATTCAGAGACTATAGGCTGAAAGCAGGAAGGAACATATCACTCAGAAGACTCCCATATTACAATTTTACCACGTTAAGGATTAATTAATGTTGGATGTAAAAATGCAACATGTCTACTGTTTCAAGGTGAACAAATCTGGATCCCTTTTTCTTTCTGTATACCTTGCATATTTCACTCATTGGGGCCAAAGAAAAGATATTATCTTCAACAGGCTCCTGAACAAATGGGTCAAAGAGTCAAACAGCCAGAGGGTTGAGAGTCTGAACCCAGAATACAATTTGATGGTCATTTGTTCTCAAGAAGTTATAGATTCAATACTAGTCCTTAGATAATGAAAAGTCTTTTCCTCCAGAGTATGCCTAGAAAATCAGTTTTCTCTCACAGTGTTCTCTGTGAATTCACATCATCCCCAATTTCTCCTCAGTTAGGATGTATTTAAAATGTCAATTGACATGTTTTTATTTTTCCTGACGCAAAATGGATCCCCATCTTCAAAAATACTTTAGGATACTAACCTCCTATTTTATGGGCTGCTCTCTTTTCCAAGCAGAAGATTATGTTAGAGCAAAACCAAGCACCAAGAAAGAGAAGGTCAGTTTTAAAATCACACAGAGAGACCTACTTGCACCTTTCAGGAAGGAGAGGCTCTAAGCACAGGCCCACATCATGGGTAATAAAGATATATCTGGCTTGGGAAAATAAGTATCTGCTTTATTTTAAACATATTAATCTAGGGCAGCCTTTTGGTCTATTCCAACAGGCAGTTTAGCAAAGTTGAAAATCTTCTCTGTGATTACCTTTAGAGTAAAGGGGTGATGAGGAATTTCCCAGGACCACACAGCCGCTCCTATCTTTCTTTGTGTCTCCTGACTGTGTTTTGACCTCTTTTACAAAAGAGCAGATAGAATCTTACCAGAGGAACCTTCAAGGCAGAGAATTTACACCCTATATAAACCCATGGAAACAAGCACAAAGAAGATGATTAAAGCAATTAAAATATAAGAATTGTAGAATGTTTAAGAGTGAAGTCATGGCAGAGTTGATTTACTAATGAATAAAATGTAAGACAACAGATGAAAGCAGTGACCCAAACTTATAAAACTTGCAAGTATTGCTAACTTGACTGATTAGTTTGTAGAAAGCAATGGGCTGTCTTCCCCATGTTGTGTTAACACAAATCAAGGACTTTCACACTAGAGAACATTGACACCCTCACTCCCCCAAAAAGGCCAAAAGACCTCTATAATTAGAAGTGAAAGAGAAAAAGGAGTAAAGAAATAAACCTCATCAGCCTTAGTGTTCTAACCACAGTGGTTGGGGATTGGAAAGAACATGGCTAACAGAGAGGATTACATAGGACATACATTAGCCTCCAGAACCAGGGTTAATATGCTTGAGAAAGAGCTATGATCTCAGGTTAAATAGACAAAGATCGAGAGATTTGCCACATGAAAGAATAATTGACAAATAAGTACATGTGAGAATTAGCAGCCTGTGAACTCAAGAGAGGAATAAGTCTCAGTTCTGTACAAATTGGTGTTCTTGAATTAGATTAAGGAAGCGAAATAAGAATGAACTCAAAATACTACATATGTGATAAAGCTGACATTATAGAGAATTTCCTGGCAATACATATAAAGTGTAGATTTTTGCTGTAAGTACAAGAAAAGTAGCAAAATAACTATTAAGCTAGGTGCTGTGGCTCACCATTGTAATACCAGCTACTTTGGAGGCTGAAGCCAGAGGATTGCAAGTTCGAGGCCAGAGGCCACAGCCAGCACAACTTAGCAGATCCTTCATCAAACTAAGTAAATAAATAAGTAGATAAATACATATGTAAATAAGGGGTTGGGGGTGTGGCTCAGTGGTGAAGCATTTGCCTAGAATGCATGAGTCCCTGGGTGTAACCTCCAGTACTGAAAATAATAATAATAACTATTGAATAATGGTATTAATTGATATGTATCAAAACTTTGGAAACTCCTTTATTTCTCCTCAGTTCAGTAACAATTTCTCATGTGATATTGATAGATATAAAAATATCAGGGTGTGTAGAGGATCATACCACTGACTTTTCTTTCTACCTTTGATTTTTGAGGTAAATTAGTCAAGTAGAGTACAGAATTATTCAATCTAGCCATTTAACTAGTGTCATTCAGTTTTAGGTGAGAACTGATCCCAGGTTTTCTCATTTCAACCCAGTGTATTCCCATCATACTGTGGTGCCTGAGAATTGTTGACACATTGTGGCTAGCTAGAGACAATACGAAAAACAGTCTACCAATTTTTTCACTTCATAAAGTTGTACCTTTTTTTCCCTTTTGTTTCTATCTAGAACCTTGATGAGCATATTGTGACGAGGAATGCAATCATAGTGCATATTCAAGCACATTCCAAACTTTAGACCATATTCCATCATTGCATTCATAATCATTGGCATATCCATTTGTCACCTCAAAACTAATTGTTAAATTGGCTCAAAATATCTCAGTTCATAACCTAGCATTTTTTAATCTAGGAAATAATAAATGTGTTGCTTTCTGACTTTTTTTAAAGTTTTCTAAATTAGTATACTTATAAGAATACATGTGAACCAACCAAAATCCTTTTGTCTATTTTACTAGCAACCCATTTGCACATTGGGAAAACACTCTTCTCTTCTCCATTTCATGCTGAGTCTTAAAGATCTAGCATCATATTTCCAGTATAAGGGAACTTTATAAAATGGAGCAGATCAAATTTGAGGATTACTTCAAGCTCTGCCATTCACCCTTGTTTTGACCTTGGTTCTGTCTGTTCAAGCCAAATTCACATCACTGATGCTGTCTGCTTTACCCCTATGAGCTAATGACTCTACTGAGCCCTTTATTTGATAGTTTTAGCGGCTACTCCTCATCCCAACTGTGAGTTTCATCTACTTCATTTTATTCCTAGACCTTTTTATCATGATGGCGGTGAAAATAGGAGGGAATCAGATGCACACAGTTTACAATATGCCAACAAATATAGAAGACAAGCATTCAAACCTGCCTAGTAGCCATAGGTAGGACTTAGCAATCAGCTCAAGTACATGAGACATTTTCAGAAAGATACTTAACTCGTCTAACACTGAATTTATCACCTGAAAAGTTGCAGGTACCCGCATGTGTCAGTACCTGCTTAACGAGATTAATGTGAGAAATAATTGAGTCAATATGTATTGTTCTTATTATAGTACTGGTCATTGGAAATAATAAATAATGAAGATGTGGACATGTTATTAACATGTATTACAGTAGTCCCTCTATTCATAGGATATATGTTCTAAGATGCCCACTAAATGCTGGAAAACACGAATGGCACCAAATGCTAAATATACTATGTTTTTCTACATATACCTACCAAAGACAAAGTTCAGAATTTCCATCTTTCATTTAAATGAAACACTTTCTTTGGCATGTCTGAATTGCCAGCATCACGTCCTTTGCACTGAAAGGCCACTCTTAAGTAAAATAAGAGCTACTTGAACAAAAGCACTGTGATACCATGACAGTTAGTGTGATAACTAAGATTGTTACTGAGTAATAGTGGGTATCCTGTACAATGTGGAAACACTGGACAAAGGTATGATTCACACCTGGGTGGGACAGCACAATATCGCAATATTTCAGCATGTCTCAGAATGATGCACAACTTAAAACATGAATTATTTATTTATGGAATTTTCTATGTAATATTTTTGGACTGCAGTTGACACAGGATAACTAAAAGTACAGAAAGTGAAACTCCGGGTAAGGGAGGACTATTCTCCTCTATTTGTTGTTATTCTTACTACTAGGACAGAGGGGGCTAATCCCAGATATTCTTTGTCAATTCCTTCTGGAATATAGAATTGTATTCCCTGCTGGTTTTCTCTGTCTTGCCCTCTGATCTCATCTGAGATCTGTGTTTGCTGGCTATTAAGTGGCGACACAAGGAATTTTTATTTGTTTGCATTTAATAGAAAAGCATCCCTTGTCTCATAGAACCATGAGATTTGAAGAAATACCTTAAACACAATAAGAAGATAAAAAGTATTTGGGGACATTTTTCTTCTAAGCTAAACTTTGTTAACAAGAACCTGCCACTCAGAAAATGGAGCCAATAAAGATGGATTGATATCTGGCTGAAGAGAACTCAGTAAGTAAAAGATACTACTAACAAATGAAGACTTTGCAAGTGACAAAGATAGAAATGAATGTGTTGGTGAAGCATGTAGAATTAACAGAGAATCTAAGCCTTGAAAGACCCCTGAGAAAAAGACTTACTAAGCTCTTTTGGGAACATGATTATGCTATATTCACATAACTCAGCATTAATTCTCTGATCACTTTATCACTCATTTGTATCTATTTCTTTATATTATCCTTATTGAGGTTTAGAGTTCTTTGAAGATTCTTTGGCTTTATTATCATCTTGTTTGCTTTTCTTATTATATATTTTTAAATTGCATTATTTCAACCCACTTTCTTCTTTTTCAAAGCATGTGGCTACGCTATGGAACTCTGATCTGGGAAAGGAGGAAAAGACGAGCTGATAAATTCTGGAGAGTCATGAAAACTGAGTGGACAGAATGGATATGTTACGAGAGTCTTTCAGGTAAAGGCTTAATTCCTTAAAACCAGAATCACAAATGAAAAACTGTGAAAATAGGCAAGTGGCATTGCGAGTTATTTCTATGGGGTCATTTGGACTGCAGAACAGGTGCAAGTCCTCTATCATGTATAAAGTTAATCAGCCAAAGGCACTAAGAAACACTTGAGGAGAGCAGTGTGCTGGAATGGAAGGAGTACAGTTCCTGGAATCAACAGATCCAGGTTTGTGTTACCATCTGCCAATTATTTGCTGTGTGACAGGAGCCAATCAATTTATTTCTCCTTTCTGAGCTAGAGTTTCTTCATTAGTAAAATGCAATTATTAGTAGTACACAAATTTGAGATAAAAATGAGAATTTTGTGGAATGTTTCATAAATTACACATATTAGGTACATAGTGAAGTTGGTCAATAAAAGTGCAGGGCTGATAGTGTTGGAATTTTGGAGAGATTTATCTTTCTAAAGATGTTAACAAATGAACCCTCAATGTATCAGTGGTTACCTTTCATATTTCTTTAGGTTAAGTTAGTTTCTCATATTCTGCAAGGCTGATATGTAAGTTAAAAACACAAAGCATAGTAGAAAAATTGGCATAAGCTTAAAATGGTGAAAAAAGTTTTTATGAGGGTGGAAGCTTTGGTTTAACCAACAAAATTGTACATAGACAACTCAGGAAGATAAGTAAATAGGCAATTTCTACATGAAATGTGAACAAGATATATGGTCATGTTCCCAGGTAACGTTACTTCTGTTCACAAAAGAAGGAGCAGGGAGCAGAACAAAAATAAAAGCACAGACCCTGCCTCACAGAATACAGAATTTCACCTCTGTGGCCAAGCTTTCTCCTAATATTTGGAAAAAGGTCATCCCTAGTATTCCCTCCCCTTCCTTTGCTCTAGTTCTCCACGAAGAGAAGTGAATCTTTCTGACTGGATATAGCTTATAGCTTATTCCAGCAGCTTTTACTTTATTCTTTTTTTGGTCTAGAGAAAAATTGAAGATGATGGATAAAAAGAAATGTCTGTTTTTTAAAAAAGTAAAGATGCCAGGTATAGTGGTACACACTTGTAATCCCAGTTACTTGTGAGAGGTGGAGGCAGGAGGATCATGACTTCAAAGCCAGAGACAACCTGTGTGACTTAGCAAAATGTGACTCTCCAAAAACAAAATAAAATATAACATAATAAAAATGGGGTGATGAGAACAGCCCAGTGGTAGAGCACTTGCAAAATATGTGCAAGGCCATGGGTTGAAACTGCAAGTACAGAAAGACAGCCAGAGAGAGAGAGAGAGAGAGAGAGAGAGAAAGAGAGAGAGGAAGAAGAAGAAGGAAGAAGAGGAGGTGGAGGAGGAGGAGGAGGACAAAGAGGAGGAGGAAGAGGAGCAGGAGGAGGAGGAGAAGGGAGGCGAGGAGAGGAGAGAAGAGAAGAGAAGAAGTAACTAGGGAAGAAAGGAAGGCAGGAAAGAAGGCAGGAAGGAAGGAAAGAAAGAAAAAGAAAGAAGAATGAAAGAAAGAGAAAGAAAGAAAAGAAGAAAGGAAAGATTATTCTCTTCATTTTAAGTTAGCTAAAGCTGGAGGGATTCCTGGCAGACCATAAGGGACCATTTTGTCCAGTTGATTTGGATAACTCAGGTGATTGGCCCCATCAACTTCCTCTGGGGGCTAAACTAGAGGATAAAATAAGGGAGCTGATTGGTGGGAAGACTTTTTTATTATATCCAGTTCAACTTCTTGATATAAACTTTGCCAATATTTATTACCATAAAGAAATCATTTAAATTTAAAATAAAGAGAAAGAGTCTGATTTGAGTGTGGGACTCTGATTACTAGGACAGTTTAGAAGTAGGCAGAGCCAGAATATATTCTCCCCCCAAAAAAACCATGAATATAGAAAGAAAATGTTATAGTGACTGTAAGAATGTATCTGAGGACACAGCAGGAATCAATGACCAATTCCTCCCTATTCTGAGATTTTTATCAGCTGAAATGTGTCTTGAGATATTGATTTCAGAAATTCTATAGATTTGGTCATTTCTCAGGTAGTTGACATTGACTTGATATTTTATCCATGGAAAAATATTTCACTGCTATCTATGTTAAACTATATAACTAAAACTTGAATGAAAACTCTGTGAGAGGGCAGTTGGGGTAGGGGAAGGGGGAAAATGGCTTGACTCCACCCATAGAATAGCATACTTGATTTCCTGCAGGTACCCCCACCACACAGACACACATGGACACACACAGACACACACAGACACACACACACACACACACACACACACACACACACACACACACACACACACACTAAAGGTCACATTTCTAAAGATATCAGCTTTTGCATCCTGAATCCTCATGGCAAAGGCTTGCTGGTAATGAGGGCAAATAGGCAGTTCACATGAGAGTGCTATAAATCTCTGAACCAAAAAGTAACCAGATTTTTCTCTATTCTACAATTCAAAGTAGTCTAAAGCAGAGATTCCAGATAACTGTTGCAAATTTGAAAGCAGCAACTCCAATTCCAAGGCCCTTTGGAAATTCATTTTGAAAAGAGGAGGAATGTTTCACGTATTACTTCTTTCTTGCTACCTGAAAGTAGCCATATATTATCTACTTTCCATGTACAGTGTCAGGACCCATAAGCCACTTCCATTTAGTACATGACTCATTATAAAGTACAGAATCCTTGATGTAATTAACCAGATGCTGCCTAATGTGGCCCTTGCCTATCCCTCCAGCCTCTCTTTGTAACCTGGACTTTGGAGGTTGCTTTTGCTAAGAGCACAGGATCTTCACTGGAGCCTGAAGATGTCAAGAGGTAACTAAAACCAGGTAACTAAACTTCATATTGCATCTGTCTCCTTTGCTAACTCAAACTTTGAGTGAGTTTCCAGCTCAACTCTTCACACAGATATGCTCATCATTTAAGGAGTGTCTGACTAAAATCGGGAAATATAGTTTATCCCCCTCCAAGGCTGAGAAGGCCAAGATAAAAGTAAGATCTTTCCAAGATTCTAGGAACAGCAAATTTGACAAGACTGCTTGACTACACAGACTTCTTGTACTCTGCCCAAATTCAATCCCTTTATAATCCTAGAGCTATGATCAGGACCCTCTTTCCCAGGGAGGCCATACTGAATAGATTCCATTCCTACTTCACTATGCATGGTCTCTCTTACTGAATGCTTCAGGCAGTAGGTGGGCTGAATCTGGTCTGTTGGGACCTTCAGTGTCAGGCCTCTGTCTAACACTCCAGTAATACCCTGGAACAAGTCTTACCTGCATCCTCTTCACATGAGTTATTATCCATGTTGTCATTTGTGTCTACATAAATGGAATATGTGTCCTACATGATTTATGGGCCTTTATTTATTTTATTTTATTTTATTTTTTAATTTTGCAGTACTGGATGATTGAATGCAGGGTCTTGTGCATACTTTTCAAGCAATTGACCATTGAGCTGCACCTCCAGTCCCTTCTATATTTTTTATTTTTTGTTCTGAGAGTCCTCTGCCCTCAAATCTGTAATCCCCCTTCATCCACCTCCAGAGTTGCTGGGATTACAAGCATGTACCACCCTGCCTGGCACATGTGTTTTAATTTAAATTTTGCTGCTCTGCCTTCTCCAATTCCCCTAATGAGTACGATTCATATATTAGTTTGCCAGATCCTTCCATATCACTTTATTCTGCAGAAAACTTCCTAAGACTACATATACCCCCAGATTAGACTAGCTTCCCTATCAAAAACCTCTCTATTACCTAAATTCTCCCTGAATAGGAACTATCATTAAAAACTTACAAATTAATGATGTTTTCCCAACCAGAGGGTGAACGCCATTATTCTTCTAGTACCTAGAGCAGTGCTTGGTAATACTGGCCATGCTGTATATTTTTGGTGACTCACAAGTGGCTTAAATCAGCCCCATTGGAACAACAGGTGAGATACTGAGAAGGGCCAATGAAACTACTCAAATTCAGAGATGTGTAGGTAGCTTTCCCAAACAGTTGGGTCTATGACTATCCACCTCTTCTAACACAAATGAAAACATTTCAAAATTTCTGAGTGAAACTAATTCATTTCATTTTTAATCAATAAAATTGTTCTGAGAATCTTACAAGTGCCTCCTAAAGAATTCTGAATTTTGTGACACTGCCCATTTAAAAATACACATCTCTTTATGCATTAACTGATAGTCTAGTAGTTATTATTTTCTAAGACATTGTTTCCATTTTATTGTTGGGTTTCCCCTCACTTCTTAGCATTTCTGGCATGCATGCTCTCAAAAATGCACATATATGTGAATGTATGTATTTGGAAATGCACATACACTTGTTCACAGTATAAGCTCATTGAGCAGAGATGTGTATCTTTATTTATATTTTTTTCCCTGCAGTCAGTTTACTGTTAAATACTGCTTACATAAGTACATAAGAATAACTTCTAAAGCAAATTAAGAGCCTCTCAGATTACTTTTTTCTCTTATTTGGCTGGTGTACAACTATTATATGTTGGATCCAACTTACTTTTAGATTGCAACTGTGACTAGTTTTCTTGGTATTGCATAGGTAGGTGGAAGTCATCAATCATTCAGAAGTTGCATCATTCAAAGTAAGTCAAGAATCTAGTGGTTGCAGAAGTCACTATAATGAATGAACAATGTGACTACCTTTGAATGAAAGGAGATTGTTCCTGAGGCATTCAGAGAGGAAGAGTGCATAAACAATGGGGAAAGTGAAAGCAAAGGAATTACAATACTGCTAGAGAACAACACAAGGGCTTGGAAAACATATAAGCAGGACTATAAGTATTATCATTGTGTTAAGGTTATGTTGGTAAAGAGTCTTATATAAAGTAGGGCAGGCAGGTGAAGACACAAGGGAACAGAATCAGAAATAGAAGCGATATTCACAACTTTTCTAAACACTGAGATGAACATAAACTTCAGCAGTAGATGAGAGCTCAGTGACCTAAATCAAACAGGCTTAGTCAAGATGAATAGGTGCAAGATGAATTGATATGGACAGTGGAGAGAATTAGACCGGGTCTAGGTAGCCTGGGTGGCTACCATAGCTCACTTCCTACATGACACCGTGCTTTAGCACTTCATCCCCAAGGCCTGTCATCTTTGCTGTTGAAGTTGAACTGCTATGTCAGTGTCACTCACCTTGAGGTTTTGTAGTCTTGGGTAGACATAGTGGATTAAGTTATTTCACTGGAAACTAATAAAAGCTGAAAGTTTTGCTTCTAAATCTGTATTTATAATGCTGTACTCACTTAAATGAAGAGCTCCAAAATTCCACAAGCTTTATGCTTTAACAAACCTGGACTCCCTTAACCTATTCCCATGTAAAAGCTTTTCTCATAACAACTCTCGTAAATATAAACATGCAAGGAACATATACCCACACCTACCTTATCCATTCACAGGCTCTCAATCTACTAATGTCTATATAAAGGACACAAGAGAATTTTCAACTTATTAGAGTAGTTTTGTTTATTTGAATATGAGAGAAGATTAAAAGAATAAATTCTAAAATTCTCTGGAGAGAGTACAAAACATGAATATTTTTGCAGGCCTATATGTGGAGATAGGTAAGACTGTTGGCCTGTACTCTTAGTATAAAAGGATTAGGTAGAAAAATGAGAAGGTGGGGAAATTCTGAAAGCTGGTAAAAGAACACACAGATAATTTAGCAGCCAAGATTAATGTGATGTTTTAAATGGACAGTAGAGCAAAATGCACTAAATTATAGGCCTTGTAACTTTGCAATCTGAAGAAACTAAGACAGGAGATGGTTTTGTTTGATTGATTGTTTTGGTTTAAATAAAGTGCTAAGCTGCCACAGTGGCACATGCTTGTAATCCCAGTGACTCAAGAGGTGGAGGCAGGAGGATTTCGAGTTCAAGACCAGAGGCAGTCTGCATAATTTAATGAAACCCTGTCTCAAAAAAAAAAAAAAAAGGCTGGGGGTTCAGCTCAGTGGTCCAACACTTGTAACACTTCCAAGTGCGAGGCCCTGGGTTCAACCCTTAGTACAGCAAAAACAAGCAAACAAACAAAAACAGTTGACAAAAGAGCCAACAAAATGTATAAAGCACCTAAGATCACTAAGATAGTGAATAGGAGATACAACTATCAGTTTAAGTGAAGAGATAGGTGAAATCATATGGCTTCTAGTGCCCAGTGAGATGCCAGGATCATTAATGCTGGGAGCAGAAGATTTTCCAAGGTTTTCTAGTTGTCAAAAGCTCAGGCTAAGGATTGAAAACTAGTACGTATTGTAGGTCTGTCATTGACTCCTAAAATTATAATTCTTCTACCTGACTTCATCTTACCCAGCTTCACATCTACCTTTGTATGAGTCAGGGATCTCCAGGGAAATGAATAATTAGGAGGTAAATACAGGTACATAAATGATAAAGATAGAGATAGAGATAAAGAGATATAGATGAGATTGCAAGATGGATACAGATATAGATGCACAATTTATTATGGAAATTGTTTCACAAGGCTGCTTAATCCTAAACTATGCATCTGCAGGCTGGAGAATGAGGAAAGCCAGTCAGAGTCTGAAAGCCCAAGAATCAGAAGCCAGGAACACTGTCCCCTGAGGACAAGAAAAAAATGACTCAGCTTAAAGAAAGAATTTGTCTTCTCAACATTTTGATTCCATCTGGGCCCTAAACAGATTCCACAAAGTGTGCTCACATGGGTGAGAGTGGATCTTCTTTACTCGGGCTACTGATTCCAATGCTCATCTCTTCCAGAAGTACCCCCACAGACACACCCAGAACAAATTTTATCAGGTATCTGAGCATCTCTTAGCCAAGTCGAGACATAACATGAAGCATCATAATCAGTCAACTTTAACTGAAGTGTTCATCAGGCAAATAATTCCAAATTACCATATAGTAACACACAGTGGTAAATACTTGGTTAAAAAAGCAGCCTGAATTACCTGTTCTTCCCACAACATTCAAGTGCTTATTTTCCCTAGGATTTTGCATATATCTTTTTTACAATATAATACATAATCCTTCTGGGGGCTTCTGTTTTCTACTTTATCCATAAATTTGGAAGATCTATAATTAAAAAGCAGGCATTCTATTTTTTTCACTGTCCTCAAAACTTGATTCAATTCAACAAATATTTGCTGAAAATGAATTTGTGATCCCCTATGTATTGTTCTATTAATGTGTTAGATGTATCTCATGGAATTTAACTATTTAATATATTTATGCATTATATTCTAAGTGAGATAGATCTTTTAAAATAATGATTCAAATAATGATTAAAATAATGATTTTAATGATTTAAAATAATGATTCTTTAAAAGAGTTGACTGGGTGTCACTCAGTGTATGCAAAGAAGTTCCCAGGAAAGGAACTTTGGCAAAGAAATATTAATAACATATGTCAACTTACTTATATTTCATCCACTTATTCTCAGAGGTACACCTGAGGCTGCATATACAAATAAGGAAATGATTGCATGTTTCTTGTCTTTATTTCCCCAGCATCAAAACTGTGCTACCAGTGCCAGACAAAGAATAATAATCAAACTTGCAATCCTCCTGCCTCTGCTTCCCAAGTCTCTGGGACTACAGGCATGTGCCATTGCACCCAGCTTTTCATCATTTTAACAAATCTGTTACCTTTCACCAATCACAACTTTTTCCTGTGTCACATATGCTGTTAAACATATCCAATGGATATTTTGTTTCAAATATTATGTGTGGAATTTAATTATCATTTCATTGATTTCAAATCTATATTCATGTAGTCAAATTTTCCTCTAATTTCATTATTTTCATGGCAATTTTAAAATTCATGTATGTTAATTCAAATGTCTGGCTTATATATCTGATAACTTGATTTTTTTCTCTATATAGATTATATCTTCCTGTCCCTCCTTATGTCTACTTTTGAAAACTTACTTTAGAATTTACATGTTATACATTGGATATTTCATTTTTTATATGCAAAACATACATTTGTGTGTATGGATATATAAGTATTATAAAGGAATTATCGGGAGATGATTTTTATCCTATCCAGAATTAGCTTTGGGTTTTGTTAGACAAATCCTATTTCAGATTTCCTCTTTCAACTAAGACACAACATTGGCTGTTAGGTTGTGGACCTTACTCCTCAGATCATGCCTTTTTGGGATCTCAACTCTAACTAGATCAAAACTCCAACATGTTTCCAGATCACTTCAAATTTAAAATCTTTTTTCAGCTCTCAAGCTGTCATGCATTTTCTGTCAGGTCTTTGGCAATCCTGTGCTGCAATTTAATATTTGCAATCTCATGTTGCCCACCAGCAACCTAGGATTTATCCAAGACTAATGGGAACCCCATGCAAATTACATGTTCTCCTTCTCTATGATACTCTGTTTGCAGATAACAATTACCTTACCATCCCTGCTAATTTTTTTCATGCAGTGAAACTTCAGCCGCCCATGAGTACTCTAATTTTCTACTGATTTGGAAATGTCCTAAGGCAGAAATCTGGGTTGAACATGGAAGCTTCCTTATGTGCTTCCTTTCTTTTAGAGACCATCCTGCTCTATTGCCTAATGCCTTAGAAAAGGTGATTTACGGCTTTCACCAAATTCTATAATTACTTATATTGTTAAAGAGAGCCTGATATCAACTACTGCATCACTGTCAGAATTATAAGTCACATAAAATATCTGTAATATATGTGTGCTCTTCTGAATCCCTTCTATTACTTTGAACTGCTTAGAACATTTTTACAATGTATCTTGGTGCCTGGCATCCAGTAAAAATTTTGTATGCACCAATTAAAAATGAATGAGTGACTAGTGTGTTCAATGGAAAAATACACAATTTTATTGATTTATATGATTTGATTATGGTGCCAGGAATGGTCTTAGTACTGTGAGTGAATGTAGTGTTGATATAACTGAACAGCATAGGAATGAAAGCTGGCTTAAACTTTCTGAAGCACAGCTGATCATCATGAATTGATAGTGGTCTGAAAGGGAAGAAAGATACCCTGAATCATGAGAACACCATTTGCACCACTGAAGCCTGGGGTCAGAAATAAGTGCCACAGGTAAGTAAGAACCACTTAAAATCTTATACAACAAAACCCCACACATTTCAAAAGCACACAGTGCCAAAAGTGCAGAATGGTAGGTATATAATTCCTGATAATACTGGCTAGTCTGTGATGTTGCTAAAGCTACTTAATTTCTCTAAGCTTCAGTTTTAGATCTGGAAAATGAGATTTTAACGAGGCCTGCTATGGTCATTAGGATGGATTTTTAAAGCATTTTATATAGACAGTATAGACAAACCACATATGATGTGCTCTGGGAATTTGTGTTTTTTCATACAACTCCACAGGTAATTCCAATAATAGCCAAAGTAGTTAATCAGTGGCAGAAAATATGATGCTAATGGCTGAAATCACTGAAACAATGCTTTTCTGTCAGTGGCAATGTGTGTAGCTTGAACAAGCATATTCAATAATGTGATGTGCTTTAAGAAAATTAAAATGCTATTTTTCAAACTATAATCTATGAATGATGCCTGCAGCTATAGCCCTGTGGCATCCGATCCCAGATCTCAGATCTGGGAAGTCAGATCTCAGAAGCTAAGCAGGGTTGGGCCTGTTTAGTACCTGGATGGGAGACCGCCTGGGAACACCAGGAGCTGTAGGCTTGGGAGAAGGACCTGGCAACCCCCCTCCCAAAAATCAATCTGCCATTGAAAACCCTATGCACAGCAGAGAAGCACTGACAATAGTGTTTCCCCTGTTGTACAGAGGGTTGCTATGAGTCAGATACCGACTCGCCAGCACCTAACAACAACAACAAATTGATGAATAGTTTGTTTACTTTGATTATGTAGAATGTAGACTTTATAATTAAATATCAGTGAAACTATAAGGGAAAGTAAGAAGTCTCAGAACAGAGAATGCAGTGGGTATTGGTGAGACGGGAGGTCCAAGGGAACTTAAATAGAAAAGAATGGAAAAATATGAGCATAACCATCACAGTCCTTCACATGGAAAGATCCTCAAATGTGAGTTTTGGTTATTTAGAGAAAGCTGCTTCTGGAGTGAATTAGAAGCAAATTGTAGGTGTTTACACAATCTTCCCTGCTTGCAGAAGCCCTTAGAATAAGTTTACATTCCAGGAAAGCAATGGGTGACGGGTAATTGTGTCCAGCTATTGTCAGACTGAGGAGACATGATTCAAAATGAGAAGAGACATAGCAGCTGTGACAATGCACTTAAACATCAAAAGATTGTGTGCATGGCACAGTGTTGGGTAATGTTTCATTCATTCTGTGGTACATATGTTGCTATGTGTCAGTTTCAACTCAACAGCACCCAACAACAACATTGTCAGACTGCAAAAATTACTCCCATCTAACAGAAGGTAAAAGGGAGAGTGGGTTCTCAAAGGGATATGTGAAGAGAATGAAGTTGAAATGTTGGTTAAGCAAGAACAAAGAGAAAACATCTGCAGAGATTTAATAAATCACTTTTCAGTGTTCAAAATTCCCTTTTTCTGGACTGATATGAGTGTAGCACACAGGAATGACAACCTGGTTTAAACTTTCAGAGGAAAAGCTAATCATGAGTTGACAGTGATCTAAAAGGGAAGAAAGACATTCTGAATCATGGCTACACCCTGAGCACCACAGAAGCTTGAGATCAGAAATAACAGCCCCTGAAGATAAACGATGTATGTGGAGAGGAAGAGGTATTCTGCAGGGAGCCTATACAGTGATATCTTTGGGAAGAATTAAGAAGTATATTTCCCAGTCACTCATATTCAGTGGTCAAGAGACTGATGTATATGACCCATGGGACAGGAAAGCTGAGACCCCAAAGTTGTCTTCGGCAGGCCCGAACAATCAGAAAGAGGTCAGGCCGGTGTGACATGAGATGTCTGTCAATTTGTGGTGATGTCTGGGACTTTCAGCTTTATAAATTAGAACAGACAGAGCAGATACATTTCTGATAAGTCCAAATCATTTAAAAATAAGATAACCTTAGATGTCACACAAGGTAGTGGTCAATTGAGCAGTTATAGAAATAGTATCAGTCTAGATTTTAATTACCTATATCTCCTTTTCTAAAAAAGCAATAGTTCTTTTACTTTCTTTTTCTTTCTTTTTTTTGTCTTTCTTGTTCTGAGTTGAAATTTCTCTCCTGCTCTTCCCTTTATTCTGGAAGAGGAATAAAGTTTTGATAGACAAAGTCTCCAAATGTGTCACACAGCCTCTAGATATCCATTGACTTCAGCGTTCCAAACCTTCCAGATGAATACATGGCCTAGCCCCAGATACAGGACTTATTAAGTCATATTGCTTCCTCACTGTCTAAGAATTTCTCTCTTTAAACTTTATCCTATTGAATATGAGCCTCTTTTCTCCTCGAAACTTTTTCTCTTACCCTGCCACCGCCCCCACCACACACAAATCTGCTTTCTTCAACTCCAGTTTCTCAGGCCTCTGAGACATCAGTAAGGCTCCAAGTGTCCTTGGCCTAGGCCATTCAGTTTACCAGGAGGGGCTGGGCAAAAGGCCAATGAGTCACTTTAATAGGAAGAATATATTTCCCAGTGATTCATCATTCCCACTATAAATTAAGGAAACACATTTCTGCTGAGGCTAATGATTTATTAAGAAGAGTTTAAAGCAGTAAATCTTCTCTCTTCCCATTTTCTGGGCAATAATAGTAATGTTGACGCCTCAGAAAGATAGAGGGCTGCCCTTTACAGGGCTGATACCCTTTCTTAAAAAGCAGTTATACTTGATAAAGTCACAGTAGGAGGCCTTGAGAAGGGCCACAACGCTAGTTTCAAAGTCATTACTCGGACCTCTAATGGATGAGAGTGTCCTAGATGATAGGCTTGGATGCTGAGACAGAATGATAATTCCAGGGGGTAAGTGGGAAAGTTACTAGTTGTTTGTCAGCTCCAAATCTATCTTTTCTGCCCTGCTTTGCAATAGCAAAAATGAATTCTGCAGAACAAATTTTTTATTTTAAGGAAAGAATACCTTTATAACACTTCAACCAGCTTTCCTAAATATTTAACATCCAAAGAGATTCACATCTGTCTAATGCTATTAAATGGTCTACATGGTTTGTTTATATTTTGCATAGAAGTAAAGGCTCTGAGAATAAATAGGAGAGACATCAAAGGTCATTTTTCTCCATTACTGTGATTCCCATGGCATTCAACTCCTATGTAAAAAGTGAACAAGAAATGTAACATATGATTAAGAGTAACACCTCCAGCTGCTATGATTGTATTTATCTTTCACAGAAGCAATCAACAGTTAGTCACTGCAGTGTATGGAGACTAACACATCTGTCATAGCATGGCAGCGAGCATTTATTTTAATCATTGGCAATTCTTAAGCCATTTATCATAGCAGTATTAATATATTTGGCTCCTTTGAGGCAGGTTACTGAGAGGTAATAAGTAACTCCCTAGGATTCCTTTGTTATTTTTTATGTCAATAAAAACTTATTACTAAGCTTATGAATGAAATATTATCTAAAATTTTTTATTGTTTTAAAGATGACTAAATTAGGAAAGGGAAATTGTCCAACTGTAGTAGGTTTATTTTCCTTCTTGAATAAATACTGAACATCTCTTTACTGGGGACTTTTTTCAATGGCAAAATATTTAACTATTCAACATTTATTGCCTAACAGATGGTACTCAAAAATTGTTTTAGTAGGAGTTTATTGTTTTGTAAAATTATAAGCAGGTAAGGCCAACTGGCACTTTTTTAGCACAATATTAATACATATTTCCTCAAACACATTAACATTTATATTTTGACTTAGTTGGCAAGAAAAAATAATTTCACACATATATGGGTTGATCATTGTGACCTTCCAGAGAAAAACAATGAAATCTATCTCTGTGATTATAAGATGACCCCATTAAACAGTGGTTAGCTTTTCTTCTGTGTTATTAGGGAAACAATAATCAACTCATGCCTAGAGTCCTATGCAGCTGACATATATATTCTAGATATCTAATTACATACACAAAGACCAATGGAGATAGAAATGGTGGAGCTATCTTGTTTTAAACATTTTAATACTATAGGTTTATGCTTTTATGAATAATTATATTAATTTTAATTGCATGAGTTGCATTTATCAATTTAAACTCCCTTCCCTGCATTTTCTTCATTTGCTAATATGTAAGCTCTAACTCCCCCTACATGTCTGTCAACTTATCATGCTGTGGGGGCTTGCATGTTGCTGTGATATTGAAAGATATGCCACTAGTATCTCAGATATCAACAGGGCCACTCATGGTTTCAGCTGATCTTCCAGACTAAGACAGACTACGGAGAAGGACCCAGCAGCCCACTCCCAAAACAATTAACTGCTGACAATCCTGTGAATAGCAGAGAAACACTGGCAAATATAGTGTGGGAAAATGAGACCCCACAGGGTGGAGGGCATTCATGAAATGACTGATGAATAGTTGCTTCCTCAAAGTAGAGTCGATTTAGTGGCAGGAATGGAGTAAGCCCTTGGGACCTCCATTTTCTGATGTACAGCTCAAAATTAGAAGAAACAGTGACTATAAAAAAAACATAAAAAGATAATGTGCATGGCACAGTTTGGGTAGTGCTTTGTTCCATTGTAAATAAGGTCACTGTGAGTTGGACTTGACACTATGGCATCTAATAACAAGCTCCAACACAGGCTGATTCAAAGTTGGTAGACTTACTATACCACACAATGTGATATTTATAGGTTCCTCAGTAGTCAACTGATTTGGAATCCTACTGAGTCTACTGGTTGCAAAATTCATCTGGAGTTGCCTAAGGCTATGGAACTAATTGGAGGTACAGTAGAAATTAAGATTCAATTCTCTAGTGTACTATATCTTTTCACTATTATTAACAAAGGATACCAGCCAAATAACAGTTGATCTATCATTTATTTATATTAAAAATTATTAAGAGCCTATTATATGTCAGGCACCTGGGATGCAGAAATTTATAAGCATAATCCTCAACTTCAGATTATTTATATACAAAGCATGGGTGGAGATTATTTATATACAAGGCATGGGCATTAAAATCTGACCTAACTGTGATAGGAACTTATCGCATAGTCTTCAGCAAGAACTTGATAGGATCAGGTGGTATTTTAGTAGAGCTACTTTTACTGTGGGAGAAGGACCTGGCAACCCACTCCCAAAAATCAATCTGCCATTGAAAACCCTATGAACAGCAGAGAAGCACTGACAATAGTGTTTCCCCTGTTGTAAGTAGGGTCACTATGAGTCAGACACCGACTCCTTGGCACCTAACAACAACAACAACAACAACTTTTACTGTGCTGGGAGAATGTTCTAGAAGAGCAAGAATGGAGTCAGAGAAGAGCAAGGAAAATGTGGCATAAATAAATAGTGACAGGTTGATTTCACAAAGAAAAATTCTGATTAAGAGTTTATTAGTTTCTGCTATTGTTTTAACACAGCTCCTTGCTATATAGCCCAGGCAGTCTCCAACTCCTGATTAGCCTGCCTCAGGGTCTTGAGTACTGGAATTATACCATGTGCCAAGATGCCTGGCTCTGATGAAGAGATTAATACACAGGCTATGTATTGGAGAAGATGAAAGAAGGAAGTAGCTTGGGCAAAGGTAGATGTTGAAATGTGATACTGCTAAAATAGAGAGGTCTCAACCAGAGAAATGGCCTGTCAAAGATGTTTCAAACTGAGGCATGAATAGTGCACCTTTGGTCATACGGGCTATGGATACCCATATCCATACAGGCTATGGATACGGGCTATGCCTGGAGATAAGCCTAACATTGGATAAGCCACAACTCTTCAGCTAAGGACACTGGCTGGGCAGAGACGCATATGAGAGCTCACACCAGGCAACACTTCTGGAAAACACATGAATGATGACTAAGTTCTGAAAGAGGCACTCAGATTGTGCATCAGAATCTCTACTACTGAGGGGATAGAGTGAGCTTAGGGAGACACTTACAAGATTAAAACCTATGGTTTTCTTGGATATACAAAATGAAAGAAAAACAAGAGTCAATGATGACTTTTCATTTTATGACAGAGGCATCATTGTTTGGTTGTTGTTGATATTCAATGGGGAGAAGTTAATAACTTCAATTTTGATGTCACACCTCAAAAAGGAAGATATTTGATTGTCAGATGAGAAAATAACTCCAAATGTAGAGAGACACAAACTATGGAATTATCAGAAATATAAATAGCTGAAGAAACCATTGAATATAAGTGTTCAAGTTAGTATAGAGTATACAAAAATATAATTGATTAGAACAAGATCCTAAGATTATCAATAATAAATTGCTTTTAGAAAAAGTTAAGAGTAGTTATATACTTGGGGGAAAAAAAACTGAGGGAGTATTTCATGAAAGAGAAAATCTTCAGCCCATTTTACCTGCTAGTTAAGGAACATAAACACTAACAACAGCCAGCTGGAAATTAACAAGAGTGAACAATGGTCTGGAGTGATGGGATAGGAAAAATTAAAGGCAAATGATTAATTGGGGTCCACAACTGTGTGCCACTTTTAAAAAATATTTTCTATATGAGACAAAGTATGAAACATGGTGGGATCTTGAAGAAGATAAAAGATCCATGGATGTGTCATTTTAAAGTGATTTTTTATTTTGTAAGGATTATTTGAAGATGTAGAAAATACTGACATGTAAAGAATCAAGGTGTCTACACAGAAGGTTGTAGTGAGATGCAATACATAATGTTATACTCAGGAGAAGAGACAGATTTTTTATTTTAAGAGAGGAGAAACTTGAGGGAGTATATATCAGTTTGTGGATAGTAAGCTGATAGAAATAATGGGCCAGAGAATCTAAGGTCAAGAGAGAAGACAGGAGAAGAGCTAATAGGAAAAAACTGAGAGCTTAGAATTTAAGTAAAAATGTCACATTAAGGTGTACATTAAAAATGTCCAATAAAAATAAATTAAAAAAATAAAAAATAAAAAATAAAACAAAACAAAACAAACAAAAAAAGAATTTAAGTAAAAATGTCCTATTTTTGTTTGGGTTGTTTTGGTTTTCTCATTCAGTCTTTCTGCCCTTCTATCATACCAGTGGACAGTCTTTCCTTTCTCTAAAACCAAACTTATCTGTCTTTCAAAAATGGTTACTTTTAAACTCCTCACTTCAGACAACCATTCAGATACATGATCATCAGTTATAAGATGGTAAATCAATCACAGGCAATGTACATGTACTTCTCAACATGCCTACACATAACTTATATAACAGTAACATCTAAATTAAATCCCAACAACACTCCTTAGGTTGGTATTAAAAACAAGTCAAAGAGTATATGCTGCTTCCAGGAACACAGAGTATGTTTGTGACCCCACAGGCAGGAGATGGTCTCAGGCTCTAGTATGAATTTTAGGGCCAATTACCCAGTTGGGACCCTTCTTTGAGATTCAGCTTTTCTTAAAGTTCACATGTGGGATCCAATTGGTCCACCCAAGCACTCTTAAATTACATGGAAGAGCAGTTTCTCAGATGAGTACTCCCTGAGTGACTACTATGGAGACCTCCTGATGAAAAGTGCAAGCTCAAGGTTGCTGAAACATAATCTCAATCTATTATTTTGGAAACTCTGAAGAAATGTTCAGATACTAGGCATCAGGTAGACATTAAATTATTATCTAAAAGAACATATTCAATTTTTCTAACTTCTATGTCCAGAGCATATACAGTGAACTCTTCAGTATATATGTTAATGGCAAAGAAATCCAAGACAAGAAGTATTCTGAAATAACAACAATGACAAACTATGTAAACACTGTTCTCTATATTAAGACTTCACTTATAATATTTTAAGTATGTGTAAAATTGTGGAGTGTTCTTTTTTTTCTTGAACTATAGACCTTGAGAAAATAATTGCCATAAACAGAAGACTAAATGGAGTGATTTTAAGGCATAGACTCAAGGGCAAAGTAGATGGAATTGAACAGGCTGAATCACATTTTCTCTTTTCCTTTTTGACAATGAAATGTTTAGAAATCAGGAAATATAATGAGTTAATATTCAGAGGTAACAATATTTGGACGCAATTGCATTTAAACACTCACCAATAACTTCATTTAATTTTGGAATCATTTTGGAGTTAATTGTCATAAGTTTATCTTATGAACTTGTTCTCTTCTTAGACAAGTATGTTTATATAAGCACAAATTAACTGGCCATAAAGGGGATATCAGGAACTAGAATTATCACTCTTGTGTGTACCTGTTATTATAGTACCTTGTATAATCCTTACAACAATCATTTAAAATAGCTATTATAATTCATGTTTCACTTATGAGGAAAATGTTATTTGCCGGAGTTAAAAGTAACATTCCTAGTATCATAAAAATCGATAGTTTGATTTTATACCTCTGTTATGACAAAAGTAGAAGGATGTGGCAATCCACTCCCAAAGCAATCCCCAAAACAATCAGCCATTGAAACCCCTATGAACAGCAGGGAAGCACTGACACAGCGACAGGCAAGGCACAGTGTCAGGTACTGTTTCATTCTGTTGTACATACGATAGCTATGAGTCAGACCAGACTCAACAGAATCTAACACAACAATGATTAAAATATTATACTTCTATATGAGTAAACAACCTAAGGCTATTTAGTATATCTCATTCCAAAGCCATCAGATGGATGAAATGAGATTTTCATTTTGAAGATTATTCTAATTTTAAATTATATCATACATAAGAATCAGATGTCAAGATATCTTGTAAAAGTATATAGGTGGATTAGTTCACCTATACACTCTGAGGTCTTACTAAAAATTTGATGTGCCAAATTGCTTTAATTTTTACTAATTTTAGTGTTTTATTGCTTAAATAAAATTTTAATCTTTATGCACATGTAAAAATAAATCATTATGAATTCCAAACTTATAAATTCTACTGCTCATAATTTTTCATTTCATGGTTTTCTATGCATTATAAATCTGAAGGGAATTGTTCAATATTACATTGCATGAGTGAGTTAAACTTTTTGAAGCTCCTTGTCCATATATTTTTATAATGCTACTTTTAGAATAAATAAAATTATATTTGGGAAAATATTGGTAGTATACTTTTGATTAAGTAAAGTCAGTCCAAACTACCTTAATCAAAATCATAATGACATTACAGTGCTGGCTCTGGTAATTCAGAGGAGAAAATTGCCAGATTTTAGGGACAAATGAGATCCAGAGCTAAATACACATCAGTGTCACTTTTGTCTTACTGCTTGCCCTGTCTTTGTACTTCATTATATTTCTCTTTTATGTGTTATTTCTACACTGCAGAATGAGCAAGAAAAACTTCCAGTTCTTTGTTCCTTATTCTTCAACAACTTAAGAAAGAGAACCAACTCTATTTTTGTTCAATGTCTAGCACAATATTGAAAGAATAAAGTGACAGAGTTTGGGTCATGTGCCTCTGTGAGATGAAGGTAAAGATTTGTTTGATTAAAAAAATGAGACTTCCTTATGGGTAATCAAAACGATGGAGCTAGGGTAAGAGTGGAGTAAAAAATGTAAACCATTTTCCACAGAAGGTGGTGGTGATTGTTCTTGTTTTTGTTGTTGTTAGGTTCTGTTGAGTCAGGTCCAACTCACAGTGACACTACGTCAACCAGAACAAATCACTCCCCAACACTAGACCATGCCCAGCACAATGTCACTGCTTCTTTGCTATTCCAAGAGTTTTCAATGGTTGATTGTTTTCAGGGTTGTTTTGGGAGTGGGCTGCCAAGTTCTCCCACGTTGGCGATGCTGAAGATCAAACCCAGGATCTCATAGTGCTCAGAGCAGCACTGTACCAACTGAGCCAAACTCCAGTCCCATTTCCACAAAAGTAGGGAATGAAAATAGGAATTGAATAGTTAATACATAAACTCTAAGGTATATACCAATTATGTTGTCAAATGAGTATAATTATTTGTACATGATGACTCATATATTCCCCTTCAGTATCTTATGCTTTATTGGGAATTTCTCCCAATCTTCTCTGATATTTTTCTAGTTCATTTGAATCACTAGAAGGAGATAGTGTCTTTTCCTGCTACCTGATCAACCAACCCCTAATTATGTAGATAAAGGATAATGCTGCCCCATACATGATTTCCCTCCCCAATATTCATTCTCATTCTCTCATCCCCTCCCCTTTTCCTCTCTCTTCCTCCTCTCAGTATTGGGAGATTTAACCCAGGGCCTTGTGCATACAGGATAAGTGCGCTGCCAGTGCACCTCCAGCCCCCTCTTTATTTTTTATTGTGAGATATCATCTCACTAAGTTGCACAGGCTGTCTTTGGCCTTGAACCTGAGATCCTCCTTCCTTAACTTCCCAAGTCCCTGGAAGTACAGGTGTGCACTGTGGGGCTTGGCTCAAGCCAAATTGTTTTATATTCACCTATGAATAACATTATCTACAGTCATACCAACCTCGTGTCCAATCTCATCTGATTTTAGAAGCTAAGCACGGACAGACCTAGTTAGTGCTTGGGATGGGAGACAGCTTGGGTGCTATAGGCTTGAGAGAAAGAACCAACAGCACACTCCTGAAACAATCAGCCACAAAAAAAAAATCCATGAATAACAGAGACACACTGATGTAATAACAGGCATGGCACAGTTCTGCTGCACATAGTGTTGCTATGAGTCAGACCTGACTGGATAGCACCGAACAATAACGACAATATGAGTAATATATGCTTTTTCATGTGTATCTACTTCTAATGAAAGACATCCCGGAATCTTTTGGGGAAGTAGTATTATTCTGCAGGATTTCATGGTGTCCTCAAAGGAAGAAGAATATCTGGTTCAGCCTGATTCACTAGTTTGTATGAGACACCAAGAATTTTCCAACAGCTTCCCTAGTGCAAAATTAAATCAATAGGAATAGTATTGTCCAAATAGATCTTTTTATATGTTACAAAGCACTTCCACATTCATAGTCTCTTTTCAGGTCCTCTAAATATGACTTTGGGCTGGGATTTAGATCAGTTGGTAGAGCACTGCGCTGAAGTCTCTGAGGCCCAAAGTTCAATTCCCAGTACTGCAAAAATGGGAGAAGCACCTGGCAATCCACTCCCAAGGCAATCCCAAAACAGTCAGCCGTTGAAAACCCTATGAGGGTCGCTATGAGTCGGATACTGACTCGATGGCACCTAACAACAACAACACATATGCCTTTGCTTCACATGAAAAGTCTTGTATTTAAGCCCACTCATCTCTTTCCCTTGTTTTATCCAGGTTTCTGTTCAAATATCACCTATTCAAATTTTGCCACCTATTTTTTACTTTAAAAAAATTGACACTTTATATTCCTTACAGCACTTTTTATTTCAGACATTTATATTTTTGCTATAGCTCATCCCTGGTGGAAGTAGAGGGTGGTCATTCTCTTCGTAGTGTACAGTTACTTTCCTATCACCTAGAAAGGGACCTGAAAGATGAAAGTTCAAGACATGTTCCTGAATAAATATGAAATGAGTAAATCTTAGTTCTAAAATAACATGATTTTTAAGCTTGGCTACATGGCACATACTTATAATCCCAACAATTTAGAGACAAAGGCAGAGGATGGTGAGTTCAAAGCCAGAGGTAGCTTGCACAACTTAGTGAGAGCCTATCTAAAAATAAAAAGTAAATAAAAATAAAAAAGGGGCAGGCCCTGGTGCTTAGCGGATTACTTGCCTAGGAAGCAAGAGGCATAGGGTTCAATCCCTTAGCTCTGCCTAAAACAAAACAAAAAAAAAAAAAGAAGAAGAAGAAGAAGAAGAAGAAGAAGAAGAGAGAGGAAGGAAGGAAAAAGAAAGAAAGGAGAGAGAAGGAGGGAGGGATGAAGAGAAGGAGGGAGAGAGGGGGAGAGAGAGAGAGAGGGGGAGAGAGAGAGAGAGAGGGAGGGAAGGAAAGAAAGGGAAAGAAGGAAAGAAAGAAGGAAGGAAAGATTTTTAAAAATATCTAGAAGGGACTGAAATTTCTATTTCACAATTGAAGTATCGAAGGTGCAGGGAAGTTTCTGTGGCAGACCCTACACCACATAATAAGTTGTAGTGCCACGATGAAACAAAACATATAAAATAGTATCTACATTTATACAGTAAGTATCACATACCTTGTAATACCAGCATATTACAAGAATTCTGAAAGGGTGCAAGAAGAGTGGTATAGAATTAAATCTTTATATTTGGAGGAACCTGGATTTAAATGCTGTTTTCACCATTCATGGGACCAAATATTCACTTAATTTTTGTGAACCTCACTGTACTCTATTGTAAAATGGGAATTGCAAAAATCACTTTTAAAACTTTTGTAAAAACTAAGTACACTAATGTCCCATGTGTTGGTCAGCTTGTCATACTGTGGGGATTTGTGTGATGCTCAAAGCTATGCTACCATTATTTCAGATACCAACAGAGCCACCCATGGTGGACAGGTTTCAGCTGAGCTTCCAGACTAAGACAGACTAGGGAGAATGACACAGCAGCCCACTCCCAAAATAATTAGCCACTGAAAAATCCTATGAATAGAAGAGAAGCACTGTCAAATATAGTGTCAGACAACGAGGCCCCCAGGTTGAAAGTCACTCAGAAGATGACTGGAGAATAGTTGCCACCTCAAAGTAGATTCGACATTAAGGATAGGAATGGAGTAAAGCCTCTGAGACATACTTTTGTTTACGTGGCACGACTCAACGTGAGAATAAACTTATTGTGCAATGGGATGTTAGGTAGTGCTTTGTTCTGGTCACTATGAGTTGAACCTGACTTGATGGCACCTAACATCAACAACAACAATGACAAAAATGTCTGCAACCATAGTGCCCTGGCATCTGATACTGCCTAATCTCAGAAGCTAAGCAGGGTCAGGTCTGATTAGTCCTTGGATGGGAGACTGCCTGGGAATACCAGCTGCTACAGGCTAGTGAGGAGGACCTGGCAATCCACTTCTGAAACAATCCACCATTCACACCCTATGGATAGCAGAGAAGCACTGACAATAGTGCTGGGCATGGCACAGTGTCTGGGTGTGTTTTGTTCCATTGTACATAGAGTCTCTATGAGTCAGACTCAACTCAAGACACCTGACAACAACAAAAAACAACAAAAACACACTAATGGTGTCAAGTGATTAGCTCTGATAGGAGATAATAGCAAAAATTGAGAAAGATTAGCTATTATCCTTATCCTATTGTACATAAAAGAGAAGCCTAGTCCTTTTCTTTTTCTGAATCAATTGGTGATCTAAAAGACCTTGGAGAAAACTGAAGCAAAATCTGTGTCAGAACCTGTCATTTGGGTTACACACAGCAGCCAGAGAATGCCCCTTCCAAATCTGAGTTGATGGCAAATGTCATCTCTACCAGATCAGAGGTAAAAAGAAAAGATGATGATAAATAAGGAAGAACCCATAGCACTGCCTACAATTTGAGACAGGGCCAAGGTACTGCATATGGGGATTCTGTGTAAATTGGGAAAAAGACATTGTCTCTAGGGTAACAGTAAGAAAATGTGTTCCCATGGGATCATCTGCACAGTAGCTATGAAAGTGAGAGGAAAAATTTTAAATAATCGCTAGTACATTCATTCTAAATATGTGTAAAAATATATTCATCATTTCCCCCTTTTTATCCTGAGATTTTGTAGAAATGGCTACTATGAAGTCATGTAACAAGGAAGAACCAAAAAGCAAGGCTGATTGACTATGGACTTGTCAATGCTCTGGGCCTATAATATAAATTGGGCAAGTGATTTAAAAAAAAAAAAAAAAAAGCCCAGGAACTGCACTGACCCATTCTGTAAGAAAGAATTCTAGAGATGTGAGGAAGGAAACAGTAAGACAAGCAAAGACAGACACAGATTTTTAAACAAAATACAAGTCAATAAATGGGGACATTTCTCACAAGTGCTTATTTAAGGACAAATACAAACCAAAAACTGAGGCTTAGTTGTCTTCAGAATATAAAGAAAGAGACTTTCAGTCTTCCATTTCTTACAGCAGCAGTCCCTAACCTTTTTGGCCCCAGGGACCAGTTTTGCGAAAGACAGTTTTTCCATGGGCCAGAGGCAGAGCATATGTGGTCAAGCAATCATTGCAGAGCTATCGTAAATACAGATGAAGTTTATTCCTTTGGTCTGAGGCCAGTGGGTTTGGGATTCCTGTCTTAGAGCGCACTTACTTTAGAAAATTCTTGAGTTGTTTTCTCTCTTTGAAATGTATATAAATCTCTTTAAAAGTTAAATAAGCCCCCTGCCATGTTCTATTTCCTACTTTGAACAGCAGGGTACCTGCCTAACTTCCACAGGTCTCTTGCCCAAAGTTGCAAAACTGTCTCCTGACATAAAGATAAATGACATTTAGTTTTCCTTTGGAAAAAGCCAATTAGTAAATACAGATGGCAACCCCAGCTACTAAGTGAACTATATGTGACAAATGATAGTGTTAAGTCCTGTTAGTTGAGAACTAGGTATTGCTTAGCTTGAAAACACATATGCACTGGTTCATATCTGCTTGGCATTATAAGCTGACATGCAAATAATAATATAAGCAGATACATCTCTTTTGCAGTTCTTGGATTTCCTCTGATGCACATAAAATTTTATTTTACTGCTTATTCTATAAATTTGGTTCTCTTTCTCTTGTAAGTTTGTAGAGAAATATTCTGGGATAGGAGATTTGTTTTTACTTATAATTCTTCAACACTTACAACTGCAGAAAAACCAACACAAAACTTCATGAGGATATTAAAGACAAGAGGAAATGACAATAGTAGTAGAGGAAGAGAAATGGTTCAGATCAGAGGTCACAAATTCAGCATCAAGGCAGAAGTGATAAATGAAATGGAAAAGGCATGGATAAAATAATACCACTAAAAAACTAGTATATTGAGAGAACATAAATACAAGGAGAGAAAATATGGGTAAATAAATAGTGATGATAAATCCTAGATAGAAAATAATTGAAAAAGACAATCCCAGGTTAAGAAAATGTTATCTGTGAAGAAAAGAACAAAGATAAGATTTAGCTTAACATGTATGAACAGATTTCTAAAATTAACTTATAAAATATTGCTATTAAAGTCATAGTAACACACAATAAAAATTGACAAACAGCACCTAATTCTAATGCATGCCACTTAAGCAGCAAAACTAATTGCAAAAAAAAATCACACCTGTTATTTTACCATGAAGATAAGAAAAGTAAATATTTTATAAATATTACTTAAGTTAGACTGGTTTTAATCTTTCCTATATCAAAATTCAATGTCTAAAATATAAAAGATAAGCATATAAAATGCCCTAAAATGGAAGGTTGGACCACAGTAGTATAGGATCCCCAGTAGGTTCAAATGCTAGTGGCTACAATGACTAAAACTTCCCATAAATCTATTTTGAATAAAATAAAAATATAAAAAATGTGCATCTACATTTTGTCAATCAAAGAACTTGCAAATGAAGAAATTGTAATTTCCAAATAAAACCGCCTCCAACCATAGCCCTGTGACATCCGATCCCGTCAGGTCTCGGAAGCTAAGCAGGGTCAGGCCTGGTTAGTACCTGGATGGGAGACCGCCTGGAAACACCAGATGCTGCAGGCTTGGGAGAAGGACCTGGCAACCCCCTCCCAAAAATCAATCTGCCATTGAAAACCCTATGAACAGCAGAGAAGCACTGACAATAGTGTTTCCCCTGTTGTACAGAGGGTCGCTATGAGTCGGATACAGACTAGACGGCCCCTAACAACAACAACAACAACAACAACAACAACAAATAAAATCTGGTGATGAGAAGTGAATATTTTCAAATATATATTCTATATTAGACTATGAAATGATTATAGAACTAAAGGTTACAAACTTTGTCAGTGTAAAATATTAGGATAAATAATAGAAATCAGGAAGTAGAGGGAAGATACTATAAGAACTAGTACAAAAAAGTTACTATTTTCATCTTTTGTAGCAGGAATTATACAAAATTAAAACATAAGGTTAAAGAAACACAAAATGACTCCATCCTCTCATTTAATAGATTTTTCTTAACCTTAAAGAGATGTGTTAGGAAATGGTACATTTTTATGAAGAGGTATCACTTATTTTATTTTAAGTGATTGCTACAGATTGTTCTCACTATAATTTAAGTGAACTTGCATTAAACACATTTTACTGTACTTTTTATAAAATGTGATCTCATTTTAAAAATTTTTTATGAATTGTGTGATCTGTTTGCACACTTAAATACTTAGCTTTCTGGAATGAATATTAATATAAAAATTAGTATATTAAATTTCAATTTTATTTTGGTGTTTTTCATTTAAATCTCTGTAGTGGGCATATGAGTTTTAATAAAAAAAATAAACTAGAAACAGACAAGAATAAACATTGGTTAATTCTCAAAGTTCACACATAGATTCTTTTTTGTTTTATACATCATATGTGCCTAACCTCATTAACTGTGCCTGCCTTCCAACCATAATCTTCAAACCTTCCCAGTGATCCTCATTATCCTTGTGGATTTCATTCTTCTTGATATGTTTCTAGATACATGTAAATGCATGCATACCTGTGTATACAGTATTGCTAAAGTGTGTGTTTAAAAGATTTGAATTACTCATAGTGTTCTAAATAATTCTAATTTCACTCAATAGTCTTAGAAATATTTTCATATCATTGTGTAATTCTGTGCTGTGCTTTTACACAGATATATAACAATATATTGTGGTTATTATATCATTTACTTAGCTATTTTCATATGCTTGCTAATTTTAGTCACCCTTTCCTATTATAAAATTCCTATGTTGAGCACAGTTATGAACATTTTTCTTTCGTAAACAATGACAAGCTGTCAGTGCTGAGTCCTTCTGCTCCCTTGAAGATACACTGGGATACCAAGTGTTATTATCAGTGAGAACTAATTCAAAACTACTTTTCATGAATTCCAATTGTGACAATCACCATAATATCTAGGCATAATGTGCTTTTCATTATACAGTTCAAAATGATTTGGGATAGAAATCTTCCTGGGAAAATCAATATAAAGGAATAAAAGCAGGGAAAATTTAGCTTCATATAGAATAAGACATATAATTGAACCATTGAACGTAAGCACTGTATTAAATCTGACTTGAGTATTTTTGAACACAGAATAAGTTAAAGATTTGGGAGACTTTTTTTTAGTAAAATTATAAATTTGAAATAAGTTTTCTCTACTGGTTCCCTTCCCAACCACAAAGTCACATTTGAGCATATCAGATAAATTTCCAGAATGTTCCTCGAAAGCCTAACAAGAAAGGACATTTGCCGTGGCAGTGAGGAGTGATTACCACGAAATTGTCTCAAAAACCTCTGGCTGGTGTCCACTCTCTCGTAAATAGCAGCCCTCTCTCATACCTTTAATGAAAACAGTAACTTCATAGACCTTTTTTGTTACAGAAGGACTCCTCATTTCTTTCCCTCACTGGATGTCTACAGGATTACAGTTAGTACTTGGGGGGAGCATGTCAGTACCATATGACATATTTATTGAAAATTGGTCCTTTATGTTTCTTTTGTGGCCAGTACATTGGAACAATTCATACTTTTCATTTTACATTAGTAAAGTAGGGAATGAGCCAAGTGGCTTAGGAAGGCTCACTGTAAGTCTCCTGCTGTGGAGCTGTTATTACAGCATTATAGCCATTACTATGAATAAAAAAATCAGTTAAAATGCTGTAACCTACTGCCCAGATCATTTTGTAATTTACCTAATAGAACATAATCAGGAATATAAAAATTTGAGAACTTCTGGAGTATATAGAATTGAGAAGTGGTTTAGGCCTCAGGTAGGTGAAGTGTTGGGATTTTTAAAATGCACCCCATAACTAGGGTCCCTCATACTAACATGAGGGGCTGACCTTTAGCTGACCCCAGGGCCACATTCCACTCACCCACTCCTACCCCTCCTGTTGAGTGAGCAAAGATGGCCCCTGACCAGCCTGACCACCCTCAACTACCTCAATTTTGATTGGCTACCCCTAGCATCTCAGTTAAATAACTGCCCCTACCTGGCAGGTATGACAGTTCACCTGCTGTACCTGTCAGGAATGTGCCCTGATTGGCTAACCCTAGTACACAACCCCCTCTGGGACCCTGTATAAGCAGGGCTCCTGGCTCCCCTTCACCCCACTACAATTCTCCATCCTTCAACTTCTGCCCGGACCCCATCACCTTGATCCAGCGCTCCCCAGTCCAGTGGAAGATCTCTAAGCAAGTCAAGGCATCAAGACCAGGGGCCCTGAAGCTCCGAAGGCTACAAACAAGCCACAAAGAGCCTCCCAATTCCTTTCATCCTTGGGAAGACAGAGGGAGACAGAGAAGGTGAGCTGCGAGAGTCAAGACCACCGGACCTCCAGCCCAGCAACTGCTTGTAGCTGTGCCTTTAAGGCTGAGCTGTACCACCAGTGAGCCTGCAGCATAGAGCTAGCACTTGAGCACTTGACAGGGGCTGCTTGCTGGTTGTACCCCACTTGGGGAGTAATCCAATAAACTTCCCTCTCCTATTTCCTGCAGAAGGTCTCCTGAGGTCCTTGTTTGGCGCCTCTGGCCACTACACCAGCCTGGTCCAGTGGGTCCCTGATACCCACTTGGTATCAGGGCAAGGCTCTGACCTCTGCAGAGGCTGAGCCGAACCCTGACAGTGAAACAGGTGTCTTTATGGGTATTCTGACTGCTCCAGAAGGAGCTTTACCCACACAAAGTCTCCTTCTAGCCCCTGGAATGTTACTCAGCTCTAATTTCTCCTCCACTTCTCTTCACATATCCGGATTTTCCACATCTCTTAAGGTCCAATTCCTAATTAAACCCTTCTTTAATCTGAAAAATGATGCTCTACCAAGACTTCAGTTTTAGGTCATAAGCTGCCTGTTTTAAGTGTATAAATCTCCCCTATAAGTTTACATGGGCTGGGATTTAGCTCAGTGGGTAGAGCGCTGTGCTGCAGTCTCTGAGGCCTGAGGAGAAGGGCCTTCTCTGAGGAGAAGGGCCTGGCAATCCACTCCCAAGGCAATCCCGAAGCACTCAGCCATTGAAAACCCTATGAGGGTCGCTATGAGTTGGATACCGACTCGACGGCACCTAACAACAACAACAACATAAGTTTACATGTTTTATGACATAAGTGATCATATCTTTGTTCCCCATCTCAAGTCTATATCATATATATACATATTGTCTATATGTATATGTATTGTATATATTGTATGTATATGCACTATATATATATATATATATTCTGTGTTGTTGTTACATGCCCTCAAATCACTGTCCAAGTTATTGTGAGCCAATATAAAACAGGTAAAACACTGTTAGTGTTTCTCTGCTATTTATAGGGTTTTCAATGGCTGATTATTTTGGGGGAGCGGGTTGCCAGGTCCTTCCCCAAGCCTATAGCACCTGGTGTTCCCAAAGGTTGTCCCATCCAAGTGCTAATCAGGCCCCACCCTGCTTAGCTTCCAAGGAGATCTGACGGGATCGGACACCACAGAAGTTTGGCTGCAGGCATATATATATATATATATATATTGCTGTGACATCCAATCCTGTCAGACCTTGGAAGCTAAGCAGGGTCAGGCGTGGTTAGCATTCGGATGGGACAACACCTGGGAACACCAGGTGCTATAGGCCCGGCACCCACTCCAAAAAATCAATCCGCTATTGAAAACACTATGAACAGCAGAGAAGCACTGACAATAATGTTTCCCATGTTGTATGTAGCATCTCCATGAGTCAGATACTGACTTGATGGTGCCTAACAACAACAACAACAAATGTGTGTGTGTGTATATGTATGTGTGTATACATATATATGTAAAATATGTATATATGCATAAATATACATGTAACTTTTAGGGAAGAG
Source organism: Pedetes capensis (assembly GCA_007922755.1). NCBI lineage: Eukaryota > Metazoa > Chordata > Mammalia > Rodentia > Pedetidae > Pedetes > Pedetes capensis. Next base: position 16,578 of record VMDO01008182.1, on the reverse strand, counting down.
ACAAGCAAGAAAAGGACATTAGTGACTTGTTTAATGGATGTGACATATCAGGAAATATCCCTCCTGACATGATCTTTAAGAAGACAAATGCAGAGAGCTATAGAAGACAAAGTGTATGGTCAAGAGGCTCTCTTTCTTGAATATAGAGAATTAGCCTATTTTGTGAAGAAAGGCACTAGATTAATCCAATTCTTTTCCCTTATGTCAACTACTCTTTTCTATACCAGTCATAACCACAGACAGAAGAAACATATAAAGAAATCAAAATCCAGTTTTTAGATTTAAAATATCTCAGGATCTTTCATAATTTCCCCTGATGTTTAAGTGCTCTCCAAATTCACCACTGCATCAAAAAACATAATCTTCCCTTTATCTCAGTCTATGTGATGTCCACAGAGGCCACCACTACTTTCTGTAGCACTATCCATGTCTTCATTCCTTATCTTGAAAAATTGTGCAATCAGATGCATTCTCATTGTTCTTTGCCAATCTTTTTCTCCCTTTTCTGTTCTCATGCTAGTGTATTCTACTCTGTGTGTCTCCTCTCTTTGTAAGAAAATGAGGTTGCACATACAAAAAGTATCTAAATCCCATCAGCACAGAAGCTGTTAATATTAGCCAGGGGAGCACAGCTATTCTCAGAAATAATTCACTTTTTACTCATAATTTCCCACTAGGAGCTCCATTATGGGGATCTGGAATCACCAGATCTCCTCCCTGAATGCTTCAGTGAGGGAATTCAATCTGGGCAATGGCTGCTGGAGTTTAAGGGCAAATGTTGCTTCTGGTTCTCACCTCCACTGTTCTTCAGGTATTTTCTGAGAAACTTTCACCAATTGACCTTTAGTCAATATGGTGAAAAATGAAGGACACCAATACCTTTTATTGTGCAATTGTTTTTTAGACTCAACAACAATAAAAATAAAATATACCTAACTTACTTTGCCTGCAGCCATACCACTGTGGCATCCAATCCTGTCAGATCTTGGAAGCTAAGCAGGGTCAGTTTTGATTGGTACTTGGATTGGAGACCACCTAGGAACACCAGGTGCTGTACGCTTGGGAGAAGGACCTGGCAACCCACTCCCCCAAAAAAATCTGCCACTGAAAACCCTATGAATAGCAGCAATGCACTGACAAAACTGTTTTGCCTATTGTACGTAGGGTCACGATAAGTAGGATACCAAAAACTAACAACAACAACTTACTTTGCCTCTGTGCAATAAATCTTAGCTCAAATATTTGTTAATAATACAATGTATAATCTCCAAATGCCCTGGATGACATTGCACTAGCTGAATATTATTGAAAATCATGCTTCAGGGGAAAAAGGCTCTAATAATTTATGCCTTCTTGGTTTTTTAAATTTTCTTTTTATTGCATTTTGGCAGGGCATACTAAATGTAAATTGAATAAAATGAGATATTACACATTGAGCATTAATTACCATACTATTAAGAGATCTTACAGCTTCACATTCTGAGCTGAATAATGAGAAATTATCAGGGAATAGAATTTTTAAAACTGCTAGTTATTTTTTTCTCTACTCAGAACATAAGTTATATACATGTTGCAAAGTATTTTCCTTTCAATTTTTTATTTTATTTCTTAATGAGAGCAATTGTTGGCTTGAATGAGAAAAAAACTGGACATGGAGATATTGTGCATTGGATTCAATGATTCCAGGAATCTGTTCAAAGACTCAGAGGGAAAAGGTATGGAATTTGAAGATGAGAATTTCTTCAGAACCTGAGGAATTCAGGAAGATAGTTAAGGTTAAAAGTATCATTCATGGTATGAAAAGTAAAATCAGAAGACATCCCAAAAGCTGGTGAGCTAGGAAACTTCCACAACACAAATTTCTTACCATCTGGAGAAAGAAAGGATCCTAGGATACCCAAAGCAATGGGTGTGATAGAGCTCAGAGCATTAGGTGAAGAAGTATGTTTGGGAGTAGTGTTCATACTCTGGTGGACCCTGAGAGGTCTACAAGATCCAAGGAAGAATGTATGTTGTGTCGTATGCATCAATTTGTTTAGGAACCAGTTTTAAACATAACCATGATTCCTTTGTAATAGGACTGTGTCTTTTTGGGGAAAAAAAAAACTCAGAATCTTTCCATGGTACCTGGTTTGATGACTTCATTGCAGGGAAAATTAATCACATGACTACAAACGGAGAGAGTGCTCATGGTACTGCCACGGAGAGCTTGGCAAAAAAAAAAAAAATGAGAAGCAAAGTGGTAGTAGAGACAAAAGAATAAACCAGTAGGCGCCTGTGTTAGTCATATTTCCTTTACTATGACAAATTACCTAAGATAATAAACTTTTGTGGAAAAAATGTTTATTGTTTATTCTGGCTTATGGTTTCAGAGATTTCAGTCCAGGGTCAGCTGGCTCCACTGATTTTGGCCTATGGTGAGCCAGAACATCAGGGCTGCGAGCACATGAAGGAAACTGCTCACTTCATAGTGATAGGAGACCCATGACCTAATTGCCTTCCACTCAGCCTTGTCCCTTAAACCCCAACAACCTTCTGAGAGTACCATGAAAGGGTGAAGGATTCTTAAGACATGTGCCTTTGTGGGGATGCTTCCAGATCATATCAGCTCCCACCCTCACACATACACCAACAATCCCAATATTCACCACTTCACAAATCCACAATCACCTATGATATTGAAATAATGAAAAGTTATCCTTGGAGAGGAGGCAGCAGCAATTTTTAAGTATATTGTACCAGAAGTGCTGGAAAATGAAATAAACAATGAAAAAAAAAGACCCTATTAATTTGAAAATAGGAAGCAAAGTGATAATTTGTAGAAAATAAGTTTTCTTATCTGAGAAGTTCAAAATAATCCTCAGGCAAAGCAGTAATGATGTTAATAGATCTATGTGTCAGAGTTACAGAATACATGGTCAACTAAATATTTCACAACTGATTCTAAACACGTAACTAGAAAATGAAATCCTAAGAGGTACACTTTACGATAGCATCAAAGAAATTATAAATACCACCATTTACAAAAATGTGAAAAATCAAACATGTAGAAACTTTAGGACGTATACACATATACAAAATGGTATGCAAGACTAATGCTATTGCTACAACTTTACATTACCAAAGGAAAAGTACAGCTCCTAAATAGTCTTGGCTATAATATGTTTAAGACAATTTTGTACAGATGAAAATTGTCCCTAATTTAATCTGTAAATCCAAAGCATTGTGGTAAGATTGTTATTGTTGCTGTATGTGTGTACATAGTAGTCATTATAGATGTTGCCAAGTTAATTCTAAAATTCAAATGGGAATTCAATGCTCCAAGATGCCAAAGGCAATGTTAAGGCAAAAAGATGAAATCTGGAAAATGTACAGGACTACATAGCATTTTTACTTCAGAACTGCAGTAAACTTGTCATAATTATGGCACAAGAATAAACTACCAGGGACGCTGCATTCCAAGAGAACTTATACCAATAGGTTCACTTGGAATCACCAGGAGATATTGGGTAGCACAGTAGAGGAAAGATGGTGTTCTCAATTGGACATCAGTTAGATAAAAAGTACTGAAGTCTTTACTTCAGTTCATACTCAAGAAAAAAAAATTAATGTCACACTAATGGTGACTTGATAAACAGTTCAATGTATACTTTCAAAAGCGGTGGGGGGCATAATTTTGATTCTGGAGTAGGCAGAGTTCTTAACAACACACAAAAACTCTTACAAGAAAGAGAAAGAAAACTAATTAATTCAATTT
>VMDO01008182.1:0-12721 GCA_007922755.1 Pedetes capensis | reverse complement strand
GCCAGTAAACCAAAGCTCATATACATACCAATGCTATCTGTCACAGTCACATTTGAACATATTCAAGATTATCTAATAAAGTTGAATAATGACATATTCTAAAGCCTAGGATGTCCATATTTAGACATACATTTATACAAAATATTAACCAAAATGCAAATATTTGAATATAGAAATATCTATTATATGTCCCAAAGGAAAGGAAGCTACCATGTGTCTATCAAATTCATATATATATACATATATATACATATATATATACACATACACACACATATAGTTGTTAGGTGCTGTCAAGTCGGGTCTGACTCATAGTGACCCTATATACGGCAGAACAAAACACTGCCCAATTCTTTGCCAGGCACATGATCTTATTTATGCTTAAATCCATTGTTGCAGACACTGTGTCAATCCATCTAGTAGAGAGTTTTCCTTTTTTTCCTTTGACCTGTCACTTTCCCAAACATGATGTCCTTCTCCAGGGGTTGGTCCCTCCTGACTACATGTACAAAATATGTAAGAAGAAGTCTGGCCATCCTTGCTTCCAAGGAACACTCTGGTTACACTTCTTCTTGGACAGGTATATTCATTCTTTTGGCAGTCCATATATATATGAGGATGTTTCCATTGCTTCATTGACCATAATTGTCGAATGGAAATAAACATACTTTTTAAAGGAAGAAATCAAGCACAATACAGTAGATATAGTATCTTTCATTTGTATAAAGAACAAAAAGAAGCAAAGCTATTCTTTACTGTTAAAAAGTCAGAGAGTGGAGCCAGGCGCCGTGGCACATGCCTGTAATCCCAGCAGCTTGGGAGGCAGAGGCAGGAGGATTGCAAGTTTGAGACCAGAGGCAGTCTGCGTAACTTAGCAAGACCCTGTCTCAAAAAAAAAAAAGTAAAAAAAAATGGGCTGGGGGTGCAGCTCAGTGGTCCAGCACTTGCAGAGCATGCAAGTGCAAGGCCCTGGGTTCAACCCCCAGTACCACCAAAAAAAAAAAAGAAAAAAAAAAAGTCAGAGAGTAGTTAACCTTGGGAGCATGGTAGAAATTAAGAAGCTGATATTCTGAAAGTTTGTTGCATAGGTGTGTTACGTTTGTAAATATTCATCAAGCTGTAAGATTCTGATATATGTGTTTTTCTCTGTTTATAGTACAAATCAATAAAAAGTAAGAGGATGAGTATTAGGAAGTATTTGGTGCAGCAGTTTATGCCATGCACTCTGAAGATAGATTAACCATGTTTCATTGCCAACTCTGCTGCTTACTCCTCATTGACTTTGTTACCTAAGCAAGTTGCTTAGTGCCATAGTTTTATCACCTATAAAGTGAGAATCAGAAGAAGTGACTGAGTACATGAATCTACCCTTAAATTGTAGAGCTGTAGAGGAATTTGATTATTGCAGAATAAGTCATGATACAGGCACAAGGAAAGTCATGTATCAGCCTCTTTATAAAACTCAAACTCGATAAGTTTTCACTTGGATGAAATAGAGAAAAGAGAAAATACAAAGAACTTGAGGCCAATAGGGGAAAATACAGATCAGGATAAAGGAAAGTATAGCCCCAAAGAAATTTAAGGGATTATAAATACACACAACTGAAAATTAAAGAGATACACAAAAGGAGAAAAACACAACAAAAGAATGGATAAATGAGGTACCAAAACAATTAGGAAGCAAAAAAGTCAGCATTAGTGTCAGTAAAGAGCAATATTTATGCTGCAGAACATCAGGAATAAAATTTTGATATACTTTTTATTTCCTCTGTATGTTATTGTTATTTGGTGCTGTCGAGTCCATATCTGACTATGCACAACAGATAAAACACTATTGTCAGTGCTTTTCTGCTATTCATAGGGTTTTCAGTGGCTGATTGTTTTTTGGGGAGTGGGTTGTCAGATCCTTCTCCTAAGCTTACAGCACCTGGCATTCCCAGGTGGTCTCCCATCCAAGTACAAACCAGGCCAGACTCTGCTTATAGTACAGGATAAGAAAAAATGATCAAAATAATGAAGACAAAGATGGAAAATCCATCACAAATACAACACACTGGCAAATACTCTCCTTGAACAAAGGAACAAATGGCACAGAAGCAAAAATGGTACACTATAATAAGGCAAGATAACACTTTCTTGAGGTTTTCCTTATATACAAAATGAAGAAGCATCATTACAACCAACTTAATGCAAATTTAAAAATAAATTTAAAGAGGCCAGTTTGGCGGTGCACACCTGTTATCCCAGTGACTCAGGAAGCAGAGGCCAGAGGCAGCCTAATTTAGGGAGACCCTGTCAGCTCAGTGGCAGAGCATATGCAAAGTATGTGTGAGTTCCTGTGTTCAGACCCCACGTACTTCAAATAAATAAATAAATAAATAAATAAATAAATAAATAATAAATCTAAAGAAAAGAAAATGCTCCAATACCTAGAAAAGGTATATCTTATTCATCTCAGCACAGTACCATACACAATAGGATGTGCCTAGTAGGTTTCTGTTGAGTAAATACTTTATTAACTGAAAGTGATATAAAAATGAACAAAATCTTCCCTAAGTAAATTTGAAGTCTACAGAGGTAAGTATACCAACCACTGCAATGTAACAGTGGAATAGAATGGTTCCAAAATTCAGAACAGAACTTTTTTTTCAATTTCCTTTATTGTGGTAATAATACAGAAACAGAATTTACTACCATAACCAGTTTTATATTTAGAGGGATCAGGTACAACCCCACTGCTGTGCAGCTCCCACAGCCATCCATCTCCAGATACTTTTCTTTCCTTTTTGTTTTCCATTACTGAAGAATTGAAACCCAGCACCTCACAAATGCTGTGCAAGCTCTCTACCACTAAACTGAAAGGTCAGCCCATTTTTTACTCTTTTATATTGAGTCCGGGTCTCCCTAAGTTACACTGGCTGCCTCTGGCCTTGAACTCCCAATCCTCCTGCCTCTGGCTCCTGAGTTGCTGGGATTACATGTGTGTGCTACCGTGCCTGGCCATGTCCAGATTCTTTTCAGCATGCAAAACTAAAATTTTATGTCCACTAAAGAGTAACTGCTCTTTTCTTATATTCAAGAACCCCTAGCAACTGCCAGTCTGTGTAAATACTTTAATGTTTCTAAGCACTTATTTCCCCTTTAAGTAACAAAGATGTGTTTTCATGCTGTTTCACATTGCTTGGGCTTTGTTGTTCTAAATATAATGACGCTGCCAAATGAGTAGTAATGATACTGTCCAGATTTTTATATAGGAAGATCTCTGGCAAGAGGAACTCAGAGCACTGATAGGCAGAAACCCATGTTAGGATGAAGCCAGCATGAATGAATGAATGCAGCACTTATCACCCCATGACCATATTGTTTATTGTTGTTGGGTACCATGGAGACAGGGCCGACTTATAGTGACTCTATGTACAACAGAAAAAAACACTACCCCACGTTGTGCAATGCACACAATCTTTTTATGTTTGAGTCCATGTTGCAGCCACTATGTTTCTTCTCAGTTGGAGTTGTATCACCTTATAAAATAGGAAAATGCACAGTTTTTCCATCTAACATAATAAACTCACATTATTCTTCTGCTTTTGTTTATCTCTGAAGAAAAAGATATCTCTTCATTGATATTTATGACCTACATGTCCAGTTGTGGATAAATCTTTCAAGATCTTAATTCGCTTCCTTCTTTTATAATGTTTTGAGGAATTACTATTTGCTAATAAGGAAAACACAGAGCTCATGCTATTAGGAAGACTATTCAAGTATTTCCCTTATGAACATTATTTTCTATTTTTGATAATTTCTTTACATATGCATGTGTACATATTTGCAATTTTAACAAAAGACCCTTTGCACATAAGCTTTCTGTGCAAAACTTTACTAAAAAACAATACTATGAAGACATGAATTTCATGTGGAATTTTGAGGAATAGTCTCAAGTTATTATGAATCTCAGAGATCAAATTGATATATTCAGCTGGACAATTAGAGAGAAGTTCTTAGAAAAGAACTGTCTCTCCCTCTCATTTCACACACATAAGGCTGAGTCCAAAATGACCCCACTTCTCATGGACGACTTGAAAAAGAAAGCTACAGCTTTTCACATGGGTAAAAAATGACAGACCATTTTAATTCATGTAACTAGTTACAAATGAGGATGCAGTTACTGTCTGAAATTCCAATTAAATATATATATATATATATACATATATATATATATATATATATATACACATGGAAACTATCATATACATATTCAAATATGCTTTCCCAACTAATAATCTTACTGGATTAAAAGGATGCTGGCAGAAAACAACGGCAGCTCCATTAAACTAATGACACAATATCATGGCTAATTTACTTGACATAGCTCAGAGAGGTAAATAGATAAATCACGTATCATATGGAAAGGTAATGCCCTCAATGAATTCTACCTCGTGGAATCTTATTGCTCCATAGACCAGGCAAACAAATACACAAAGAAAAAACAAAATTACCTCCACCACATTTTAATTAAAAAAAGACTCCGAACACTATTGTGGACTAAAACATAAACTCTAAATCTGAGACTCCAGCAAATTCTTAACTTGCTCACTGCCTCCTACAGTGTGTGTGCTCTCCTTCCCTCTCCCTGCCTCCCTCCCTCTCCCTCCCTCTCCTTCTCCCTCCCTCCCTGCCTTCCTCTCTCTCTCTCTCTTTAATAGACACATTGATGTTTGATGGAATATAAAAACTTAAATGGTCAGCTCTTGGGAAGCTGTAATAGAAAGTGAAGGCATGCCATTTTTTATTGTTTCTAAACAATTTAAGAAAAAATCCTTTAATTGTAACTTTTTAGTTTAATTTCCTATGACTGAGATATTTTTACCAAAACTGGAACAAAATTTAATGAGACAATTAATTCCGTTCTCCTTCGTTTGCCTAACCGTCCCCTTTGCTCCATTTGGTTCCAATCTGAGAAATAGCCAAAGGCCTTATAAAATAAACTTGAATGTTATAATATGATTTACAAAATTAATTACCTAGAGCATAGGGCATAATAAAATTCTGATGCAGGTCTTCCCCACAATCTTTCCTTTTAAGTTGTAACTTCGGATATGCATTTGGCTTTATGTTCATTTTATCATGAGTGTTGCCCTTGGAGGTGGAGATGTTTGTTCTGCCTCAGGGTAAATCTTTTCTCCCAGCACATTAAAAGTTTATGCTTCCTGCACAACAGAATGGCTTTGTTCAGTGCTGGCTCATGACAAGTAGAAGCAATTACCAGTTACAGAGTTACTTTAGACTATCTAAATTTAGGTGATTTGGAATAAGTAATGTACATAGCCTGGAAGAGTGAAGCTAGAACAACCGAATTATAAAAATTTCACTTTTGTGTGTGTGGGTTTTTTCCCCACAATTGTTCCCTATCCTACAAAAATAATGAATATAAATGTGAATTCAATGCTGTAATCATTGTCAAGAATTTGGTATTGTACTGGACAGTTATGTGTAGCTGGAAGCACTGTGCTAACGGGAAATAAATTTCTTTTCCACCTCTGCCATGTTGTGAGATATTGCACTTTAACTAAGATAGCTCTACAATTAATTCCTACAGCTGAGAAAAAGAAAAGTTTGGGTTAATCAAGATGTTCTCCTTTAAAAATATGAGACAGCCAGGCACTGTGGCACATGCCCGTAATTCCTGTGACTCAGGAGGCTCAGGCAGGAAGATGGCAGGTTTGAGGCCAGAGGCAGCCTGCACAACTTAGTGAAACTCTATCTCCAAGTAAAAAATAAAAAGAGGGCTAAAGGGTCAGCTCAGTGGTATAGTACTTGTGCAGCATGTTGGTTTAAGTTAATCTAGTGTCTTTCACTCCAGATATCAAACTGAATTTAATGCAAGAGTCACATCTTTGCTGCCAAAACAATTGGGAGCTTTCTGTGTAGCCTTTAAAGGTGAAGGACATCTTTAAAATAAGAAAAAAAAAATGAGGTTAATATGCATGATTTCTTATTTTGTTCTGCTGTTAAATGCATTTGTGTTATTATCGCCATGCAGGTGACAAAGCATTGTGACATTACCTCTTTTGAGTAAAAGTTCATTCAATGACCTCCTGTAGCCTTTTCTCTTGTTGAGTTTCTGGTATAATCCACTAACAAGCTGTATTGCCTCCAATAAATCAGTGTACCTCAGATTGCTTTTGTTTTCCCTTCAGTAAAAATATGTCTTTATCAGATTTTCCTTCCCAAAATACAACTTACTGTTCTTGAGAAACAGCATGATCAAAGGGTTCTACAGACAAAAATGTTCAGGAAGTGCTGCAGACTCCATCTGCTCTCAGATGAAGCCAACATGTTAGCATGCTACAACATCTGAGAAGTTTGCAGAAAATAAATCTGGTTCATTCTAAACAACCTGGGATATCCTAGATACATCTACTCATGAAGTCCCCTATTTCTGAGTAACAGCAATTAATAAATTATCTCTGATAATAGCCTTGGATCATTTAAGGAAATTTCAAAGTACTGTGGGCATTCTCCAAGGTGTCTTAAATTTGACTACTTTATGAAATATTGAACAGTTCTTGATGGGGATTAAGTATATGGTGATGTTGTCATGTGGAACATAGGGATTTTGAATTGAAATTTATAAAACTATAACCTGGGCTATTTCTTCATTCTTTCATTATCATGTTACTGGATTAATATTTGCATCAACACAATTGATACATAGATACATACAGAGGTAAAGCCTTCTATAGGTTAGTTTCCAAAAGCAGAGAAGAACATGGGAGCACCATGGTAGAAATCAAGAACCTGGTCCCATGGTTTAAATTCTGACTTTAAACTAGCAACAGTGGACTGTACGTAAATTGAAATATTTCTGTGTTTTAACTTAACTTCTCCAAAAGATAGGGGCAATAGAGTAATATAAAATGAAAAAGTAGGCACAAGGCAGAACAAAGTCACCTTTCATACCCTACTTTAGCTATTTTATAAAATGTTTTGAATAATCCAGGCAGGAGTGGGAAGTTTAATGACTTTAACCATGTCCTGGAAGAAAGCACAAAGTAACTGATGAAGAGAGATATGTCCACCACATGAGTTTTGATTTTGTCCCTACAATTCCCTCATTTCTGGCCAAGTTTGTGGGAGAAGAGAAACAATATACACATAGCCTAACACATTTCTTTTAAAGTAAAGTTGACTCCACTGTTACAGAATTATTGTAGACTTACAGTTTTCAGTGTGGCATATGATGAGTTTGGAAGTCATCTCTCTATCCTAGGGAATTGCAAATTAAGAGCAGAAACCTCCACAGAAGCTAGTGCTGGGGTAGGAACACCTGAACTTTAATTGATAAATATCTAGAGGCTCAGCATGAACAAGGAGAGAGTATAAATGTCAAGGAACTCAATCACGAAGGTCTGAAAAGTTTTGTCACTTTTGCCTCCCAGAGTTTTACCAAGTTCTCACAGCAAAGGTCAGTGAAACATCTTGTGATTCTAGGAGAGGAAGGGGAAAAGTAGACATTCTGGAATACTCCAGAGCATTCCATTGACCTTAACAATGGCTACCCTCAAGTGGAACTATTTTACTAGAGCCTAACCTATAGTACGCTGACATGTCTGTCAGTTTGACATGCTGTGGGGGCTTGTGTGTTGCTGTTATGCAGAAAGCTATGCCACTAGTATTTCAGATGCCAGCAGGGGCACCCATGGTGGACAGGTTTCATCAGCTTCTAGACTAAGAGACTAGAGAGAAGGACCCAGCAGCCCACTCCCAAAACACTTAGCCATTGAAAACCCCATGAATAGCAGAGAAGCACTGTCAAATATAGTGCTGGAAAATGAGTCCCTCAGTCTGGAAGGCATTCAAGAAATGACAGGGAAAGAGTTGCCTCCTAAAAGTAGATTCCTCCTTAATGACGAGAATGGAGTAAAGCCCTGGGAACTTCCTTCTGCTGATGTAGCACCACTCAAAATGAGAATAGACATAGCTGCAACCTTCAGCTCAAACATAAAAAGATTGTGTGTATGGCACAGTGCTGAGTAGTGTACTGTTCTATTGTACATTCAGTTGCTATAAGTTGGATCTGACTGGATGGCACCTAACAACAAGAACCTATAGGAGTTTTACCAGAACTCAACTAACCTGGAGGAAGGGAACTACCAAACTCCATCCCCCTCTAACTATCCTGGATCCCTAGGAGAACAACATGAAGGGACAAAAAAGCACTTGTGAAGTTCACAGTCCAGTACAAGCTCACTGAAAAACCGAACCTAATCCTAAAATTATCAAGTGCTTCCTCCCATATTACTACCACATTATTTACTAGCTTATTTTGCCTACTACATCATGCACAACTACCGAGAAAAAAATTATAAGTAATACTAAAAGGCAAAAATCAGTATGTAAAAATTAAGCAAGCATCAGAATCTGAATCACATAGGAGAGATGTTGGAATTATCAGACCAGAAATCAAAACAATGAGAATAGCACAAAACTATGATTACTACACGAAGAGCTGTAATTAACAAAGTAGAAAATATAGTAGAACACATAGATGATGTAAGTGAAGAAGTAAAAATTCTAAGAAAGCATAAATGGGAAGTGTTACATTAAAAAGCTTATGAAATAAATAAAGAATGCCTTTGATGAACTAAAGAGTTGGTTGGATAAGACTTTAGTAAAGACTATCAGTCTAATGGTATATCAGCTTTCACAACTAAAAATCAGAAGAGAAAGACAGAACAAAAGAAAAAAGGAAAAAAATCCATGTACTTTAATATAAATACAAAAGGCATAAAACATGCATCAAAGAAATATAAGCTGAAAAAAGAGCAAAAGTAACAGGAAAATTTTGAAGCAATAATGACTGTGAATTTTAATAAATTAATGTTGGATATATCAATATAATTAACATTATTTTCATTGTAACTTTCACCACAGACCTAAGAAATACAGAAAATACCAAGCAGGATACGTGCTAAAAAGTCTATCTCTAAACACTCTATGTTCAAAATGGAGAAAATAATGCAGAGAGAAACCAGAGGAAAAGTGCCTTCCATATAGAAGATCAAAAGTAAGAATAGTATCTGACTTTTCCTCACAATAATATAAAGAAGAAGAAAGTAGAAGCCAGGTGTCATGGCACATGCCTGTAATCTTAGCTACAAGGGAGCCTGAGGCAATAGGATCACAGAATATTGAGGCCAGAAGGAGTCTGTGCAACTTAGCAAGACTCTGTATCAAAAAAAAAAAAAAAAAAAAAAAGTTTAAAAGGGGATGGTGGTGGTGTTCACTGATAGAGTACTTGCCTAGAATATACAAGGGTCTGGGTTCAATCCTCTAGTACTGAAAAAAAAATGTGTAGTATATAAAGTATTTAAAAAGTGTTTAAAAAATCACCTAGATTTAAATACTATGGAAAACTTGCTCTTCACAAAGGAAAGATAAGTAATGACTACTGCAGGCAAAAACTGAAGGCATTTGTTGTCAATAAACCTGTCTTGCAAGAAATGTTAAAAGAAACTCTTCAGTGTAAAGAAAAATGATATAGGTTAGATACTGTGATCTACAGTCAAAAGGAAGAGCAATGGACAAGAAATACATGAAGATAAAATTAAAATTTTATTGTTCCTATTTTCAATTTACCTAATTGTTTTGTTGTTGTTAGATGCTCTCCAGTGAGGTCTGACTCAGAGGGACCCTATGTACAAAAGAACAAAACACTCCACGATGCTGTGCCATGCCTGACACTTTTGTCAGTGCTTCTCTGCTATTCGTAGAGTTTTCAATGGCTGAGTGTTTTGGGATTGCTTTGCAAGTGGGCTGCCAGGTCTTTCTCCCATTTTTCTGGGGCTGGTTTTGAACCCAGGGACTCAGAGAGTGCAGAGCAGCACTCTACCAGCTGAGCTAAATAGACAACAGTTTGTTCCAAAATAATAGTAAAACGTACTTGACTAGATATATATATGTGCACTAATGTATAAAATAAATAATGGCAAAGACACAAAGGACAGGAAGGGGGAATTAGGAATATTGTGTTATTATAAGACACTTGCCCAACCTGTGAAGTGATATAATGAAACTTGAAATTGGCTTAATTCTAAGTGCATATTGCAGATTCCAGGGCAACTGCTATAGTCTGGGGCTTAGCTCAGTTGCTAGAGTGCTTCTCTGCATTCTTTGAGGTCATGGGTTGAATCCCCAGCACTACAAAAATGCGATAAGACCCTGGCAGCCCACTCCTGAAACAATCAGCCATTGAAAACCCTATGAATAGCAGAGAAGCACTGACAATACTGTTTCACCTGTTATAAGTAAGGTCACTATGAGTCAGATACCAACTTGATGGCACCTAACAACAACAACAGCTGATATGCTAACAAAGGCAATAAAATGACAACATAAAATGCTCAATTAAAGCCACAAAAGGGAAAAAAAAGTTGAATATAAAACAGGAACAAAAACAAGGGCAATGAATACAAAGCAGTAACGTGTATGGTAGATATTAATTCAATTGTTTTAATGCTCATTTTAAATAGCAATGTTTTGAATGCCACAATTAAAGACAGAGATTGTCAGAATGGGTCAAAACAAAATCCCCAACTACATTTCCTACAAAAAAAACCTTGAAACATAGTAATACGTATAGAGTAAAAGGAAAAGAACAAAGATTTGTCCTACTTACGTTAATGAAAAGAAAGCTATAATATTTGTATTAATTTTAGAAAGATCAGACTTCAGAGCCAGGAATATTATCAGAGATAAAGAAGGGCATTTCACAATGAAAATTGTGTCACTTCTCCATGAAGACGTAGTAATACTCAATGTCTTATTTCCAATAGGAAAGAATCAATAATGCAAGGAAAAGCCTGATAAGGAGAGATAGATGATCTGCTATCATACTTGGAGATCTCAATCCTCTGTACTAAAATTATAAAGATCTAATGGAAGAAATGGGAGAAGGACTCAGCAACCCACTCTCAAAACTCAATCTACCATTGAAAACCCTATGAATAACAGAGAAGCACTAACAATAGTGTTTTGCCTGTTGTACGTATGGTCCCTATGAGTAGGGCACTGACTCGACAGCACCTAACAACAATAACAACAATGGAAGTCAGTAAGAACATAATTGAACTCAATGACACTCTTAGTCAGCTGGATATAATTGGTATAAATGATCACTCAATCCAGAAATTGCAGAATATTTATTCTTCTCTAGATGAAATGAAACATTCACCAAGCCACTCTATGTTTTGGATCATTGTTGTTGTTGTTAGGTGCCGTGGAGTCGGTATTCGACCCATAGCGACCTTCATAGGGATTTCAATGGCTGACTGTTTTGGGATTGCCTTGGGAGTGGATTGCCAGGTCCTGCTCCCATTTTTGCAGTGCTGGGAATTGAACTCGGGACCTCAGAGACTGCAGCACAGCGCTCTACCCACTGAGCTAAATCCCAGCCCCGTTTTTGATCATAAACACATATTAAATAACTTTTAAAATATAGTTAATTTTACACCGCTTTGAGACCACAGTGGTATTAAATTAGAAATTCATTAAAAGATAACTAGAAAGTCCTAAAATATTTAGTAATTAAACAACATACTTCTAAATAACATATGCTCAAGGATGAAATTGCAAGAGAAATTTTTGAAACATTTTGTGCTAAACTAAAAAGAAATACTATATATCAAAATTTATGTGATACAGCAAAACCATATATTTGATAAAATGATCTATAACCAATATTCTAAGACTAATTTAAGGAACTAGAAAAATAAAAGGAAATCAAGTCCAGAACAAGCAGAGCAATTAAAAAAGTAAGATCAAGCAATATTAAAAACTGGAAAGTAATAGATAAAATCAACTAAACTAAAAACTGGTTGCTTGATTAGTAAAATTAATAAGCCTCTGATGAGTCTACATGAGGAGAAAACTGATCTCTTACAAATTATCACATTACTGCCCCTTTATCCATGTTTTTTTCTTTCCACAGTTTCAGCTATCCGTGGTCACACTTGACTCAAATATATTAAATGGAAATTCGAGAAATAAATAATTCATTAGTTTTAAATTGTGCACCATGTGATGAAGACTTATACTATTCCACCGTGTCCCACCCAAGGTATGAATCACCTTTTGCTTAGCACATTCACACTACATGTGCTACCTGTCCACTAGTCATTTACTCACTGCTATTTTGGTTATTACCTGCAGCTGTAGCCCTGTGGCATCCGATCCCATCAGATCTCCAAAGCTAAGCAGAGTGGGGCCTGGTTAGTACTTGGATGGGAGACCGCCTGGGAACACCGGGTGCTGTAGGCTTGGGAGAAGGACCTGGCAACCCACTCCCAAAAATCAATCTTCCATTGAAAACCCTATGGACAGCAGAGAAGCACTGACAATAGAGAAGCACTGGTAATACCGACTCAATGGCACCTAAGAACAACATTTTTGTTATCAGATGTACTACTGTGACACTACAGTGTTCAAGTAACCTTTATTTACCTTATTGATGTCCAAAAGCACAAAATTAGTGATGCTGGTAATTCAGATATGCCAAAGAGGAGCCATAAATGCTTCAAGTGAAAAAGATAAAGTCATTATGTTGTTAGGTGCCGTTGAGTCGAGTCCGACTCATAGTGACCCTATGTACAGCAGATTGAAATACTTGCCGATTCTGTGCCAGGCAAACAATCTTACGTATGTTTAAGCCCATTGTTGCAGA
>VMDO01008181.1:71666-85996 GCA_007922755.1 Pedetes capensis | reverse complement strand
AAAAAAAAAAAAAAAAAAAAAGAAGAAGAAAAGAGACAGGGTCTCACTAAGTTACGCAGACTGCCTCTGGTCTTGAACTTGAGATCCTCCTGCCTCTGCCTCCCGAGCTGCTGGGATTACAGGCGTGCGCCACCTTGCCCGGCGAGATGTCTTTTTTGATAATGAATGTAATCTCATTTCTCTTTAATCTGCCATTCCCAGCATATTAGACCATATGATTATCTGATTCAAAATGACCCATGCCGGTCCATTTTAACTCACTGATGTCTAGAATATTGATGTTTATGTGCTCTGTTTCCATTTTGATGATTTATAATTTTCCTAGATTCATACTATATACATTCCATCTTCCAATTATTAATGGATATTTATTGTAGTTCCTTCTCATCTGAGTTGTCCCACATCAGCACATGGAGGTCCCTGGGACTTTACTCCATTCCCTTCATTAAGGTAGACTCTACTTTGAGGAGGCATCTCTTCCCCAGGTCATCTTTTGAGTGACTTCCAACCTGCAGAGCTCATTTTCTGGCACTATATCTGGCAGGGTTTCTCTGCTATCCCTAGGGTATTCAATGACTAATTCTTTTGGGATTGGGTTAGCTATGTCCTTTTCCCTAGTCTGTCTTAGTCTGGAAGCTCAACTGAAACCTGTCCACCTTGGGTGACCGTGCTAGTATCTGTAATACTGGTGGCATAGCTTTAAGCGTCATAGCAACCTGCAAGTCCCCACAGTATGGCAAACTGACAGACATATGGGGGAGGGACAGAGCTAGCAGAGGATAAGAAACAGGACTGAGTTTTTGTTCTTTATCTCCCTCTTCCTCCTTCCCTCCCCCTTCCTTTCAATCTTCCTTACTACCTTTCTTTTCTTTCTTTTCTTTCTTTCTTGGTACTGGGGTGCTAAACTCAGGGTTCTGTGTATACTTTGCAATTGCTCCACCACTGAGCTGAACCCTCAGCCCATTTTTAATTTTTTTTTCTTGATACAGGGTCTTGCTAAGTTGCACAGGCTGACTCTGGTCTCAAAGTCATGATCCTTCTACCTCTGCCTCCTGATTCACTCGTGTTATAGGCATGTGCCGCTACACCTGGCTCTTTCCTCCTCTTTACTGGACTCTCTTCAGACATCCTAGTATGTGGTGAAAGGGCCATTTCTATCAGGGAGAGACATTTCTCCACAATAGGAGCACTTTCTTCTTTTGAGGCCACAGAATGAAGTTCAATGTGTGAAACCTGGTAACTTCAGGTTCCACAGGTGGCAAGGTAGAGTGGGAGGAGCAATGTGAGGCCCTGTGGCCCCCCCACCCCAACATTGGGCCCAGCCTGTCCAGAATATTTTTTCCAGGTCCAAGGATGTGGAATTCAAGTCACAAAGCACTTATGCCAGTGATTACACAATGGTCATGACATAAAAAGTTTCCAAAGGAAGGTTTGTCTAGCTGTGCCACATTAAGTTTCACACCACTCCCTCCTCTAACAACTGGTTACTATAATTCACTCATCTCAATATTGTGAGCAGCAGTAAAGGAGAAAGTGGTTTCCTTTATTTATAAATAATCCCAACTGCATGAAACAGCATCTTGATTCCTTTGCAGTAGTCTAGGGAAAAGAGCAAGGGAAGATTGAGGGTGAGTGAGGCAGAGTCCCTGTCTCCCTTTGAAGGGAGCCTCTGTCCAGCCCCAGCTTTTAGAATGTTGGCTTGTGCTTGCTGGAAGGCCTTGAGAAGGAAAAAAAAAAATGGGGCTTTTTCACTTCTGAAAAGATATTTGTCTCAATCTACCAATGCCAGCCAGATATGAGTTGTATAAATCAAACAGGCACAGGGCTTTAGGCTAGGCTTTGGGAAAAAATTAAATATTTAAGAGCTTGTCAGCCTTTATCTGGTAAGATTAGAGTGAAAATAAAGATGGAAGTGTAAGCCCTTTTAAATGAGTCCCTGGTCTATATATTCCCGTCAAAAAAGAAGACCCCTTTGCTTGACCTGCGGTTGTGTTTAGATTATTGTGAATTCAAATCTTTGTCCATTGTGTGACTCATTTGCCCACATACTACCCCTCAAAGGGCTTTGCTTTGGGAATATTGTGCACAAATAGCATCTTTCAGCAATCGAGTGGGATTTAGGCAATGGATGACTAGATGATAGATTTAGACCTCACTCAGTACCTCGAACCCTGTAGCTCTCAGGTAGGAGTGACAATGAGCAAGAATCTCCTTGCCATCCCTCCCAGGAATGGGGAGGCCAGAGTTCTTCCATCTGGGCTGGTTCACTCAGACCTCTCGGGCCTAAGGAAGTGAGAGTGGTTTTAATTTTATTCCAGTTCCACTTATAGAAACATATCATTCACTGTTACATGGAAAATGCACCATTTTTATAAGGCAAGCTATACTTTCTTTTCTTTGGCCAGTCTGAGGAAGCACATCGACACTTTCAGAGCCAATATTTGTAATTTTAGCAGAAGTGTTCTCACAAAGATCTCAAAACTCCTATCACTTGGACTAGGGAAAGACTATATTTAAGGAGCAGGATCTATGCAAAGAGAGCCAGGTGCTTCACTGGAGCCTGAGGCAATGAAGCTCCACGGTAGAGGGAGGAGTTGGGAAGAAATGTCAAGGTCCCAGTGCCTTTCTCCACACTGCAGGAGGTGGCTGCCGGTCAGGATGGGCATCACCATTGTTTCCTGGGTTGTGAGTTCTATGAAGAAGTCTGTTCCCCATATGCAACTTGACAATGGTTTCTCTGGGTGTCTTCCTCAGAACTGGGGCACAGTTGTTGCTTATACTCAGGCTTAAGGCTCTCTTCTGGTTGGCTGAGTCCATCACTTGGGACTAAGTATTTTGTGACATTATAATGTTCTGTGTATCTTGATTTCAGAAGAACTGTATAATCATTTTGTCCTCATCATATTTACTATAGTGGGTTAAAGATGGCTTTAAATTTATTGCCTCTTCTCTCATCAAGAGCTGGTGTCTATTTTCTCTTTCTTTGAGTTCAAAATGATCCTGAGACTGGCTTTGACAAACAGAATACATTAGATGTAATTCTGTAACTTCTAAGGCCAGGCCTTAAGACCAGCAACTTCCAATTTTGCTCTACTTGGAAGTAATTGCCATGTGTGGCTACTCTCAGATTACTGTGAGGCAAGGAAGCCCAAGCTATGCATCTAGAGGCAGCTAGGCCATGTGGAGAAGTGCTGAGGTGCCAGACACCTAAGTGAAACTCTCCAAGACCGGCCTGTCCAGCTACCAGGTAAATGAAGCCAAGCGAATGATTCCAGCCTGTGGCATGTAGAAGAGAAAAGCCACCCAACAGAGCCCTGTCCCAATTGCTGGCCCACAAGATCATAAGCCAAAAAGATGGTTGATTTAAGCCACTAGGTTTTAGGGTGATTTATTGTCTAGTAAAAGCTGAGACATATATGATGAAAACTAGGGAACTTCCACTACAGCAACAACAGGACCCTGATAGATACAACTTCTTACTGTCTTTCAAATAGTGAAAATTCTACAGAGCTGGGACCAGAGCCAAGAAAAACTCTGAGATTCTGGTTTCTGGGTGTGGTCTACAGGATGTCAGACTGAAATATTTTTCTGAAGGCAGTTCTTTTCCCTCATACTTCTTTCTCTGCACATTGCCCCATCTTTCCTATCCTGTTTGTTCTTTATACCTCACTGCTATAACCCCATTTATTCATTTACTTCATTCATTCATTCATCTATTCATTCACTACTGGGAAATTGAACTCAGGGTGCTCCACCACTGAGCTGCATTCCCAGCCCTGTTTTTATTTTCTTATTTTGAGGCAAGGTCCCACTAAGTTGCATTGTCTGCATCTGATCTTAAACTTGCAATCCTCCTGCCTCAGGATCCTGAGTCACTGGGATTACAGGCTTGTACCACAGCACCCACCTTTATTCATTTACTTTTAAAAGACTCCACAGAATATTATAATACTAACATTTGTAAACTGTGTGTCCAACAAGAGAGGACTGGGTAAATAATTTATTAAAAATATCCACTCAGTAAAAAAAAACACTTTGAATTTATTAAAATTAATGCTATAAAGCCTACAACCATAGCCCCCTGGCATCTGATCCTGTCAGGTATCTGAAGCTAAGCAGGTTGGGCCTGGTTAGTACTTGGATGGGAGACCACCTGGGAATACCGGGTACTATAGGCTTGGGAGAAGGACCTGGCAGCCCATTCCCAAAAAATAGCCATTGAAATGAAAACACTATGAATGGCAGAGAAACATTGGTAATAGTGCTGGGCTTGGCACAATGTTGGGTAGTGTTTCATCTGCTGTACATAGGGTTGGTATGAGTCAGACTCAACTTGACAATACCTAACAACAATGCTATAAAAGGATGTCTATGGGCATTGAGGTATTCCCATTATATATTATGAAACAGTATGATCCTACTTAAAAATCCTATATGCACTATTCATAAATGCTTAGAAAAAGATGTGAACACTTGCAGTAAAGTAGATTAGGTTATGGGGAATCTGTGTTCTCTTACATGAATTTTCTGAAGCAAGCTTGTATATAGCTTTTGTAATGTTATAAAACAATGAGGAAAGTGTTACTTAAGAGGTAGGAATAGTGATGGTATAGAAGAAATGGAATTAGGCTGAAATTATGTGGCTTACATCAAAATATCTGTGGTTTCTTAGGCCATATTTGCCTTTGTATACAGTACTGCTTCAGAAAGGCTGCCAACATGACCTCTTATTGCGTTCAAGTCTGGGCTTATGGAGACTTTTTTTTTTTTTTCAATACTGGGGGGCTGAACCCAGGTCCTTGCACATATTTTGTAAGTGCTCTGCCACGGAGCTGCTGCACCCTTTTTTTATTTTTAAAGTTGAGACAAGTTCTCACTAAGTTACACAGGATGCCTTTGGTCTTGGATCTGTGATCCTCCTGCCTCTGCCTGTGGAGTTGCTGGGATTACAGATATGCACCCCTGTATCCAGCCTTAGGTGGACTCTTAAGTAAAATAGGAATCAGAGTCAGAACTGTGGTTATTAAATAAGTGATTTACCATCAAGTAGTATTTATTAAATCCTCTCTTACTTTAATGTGCCAGGAAATAGGGTTCTGTTCTCTTTGTCACTTACAGTTTCTCAGCAAAAGCAGGGCTCTCTTCCTAGCATGGTCCAGGATCTCCGTTGTCCTGAAGCCATAGTAATTGGCTTAGTAATCCAGGGATGAAAACTTTTGATTCAACAACAAAGCCCCAAGCAAATGTCTGGTTGCTGTCTGGGATGTTTTGTCCAGCTTTTTCTTCTTTTTCCTACAGCCTACCAGAAAATACAATAGTAAAATCTGTGTACAGTGGACATCTGTTATCCAGAGTCTCCTTTTCTCTTCTATTGGAAACATTACTGTCTTCTTTTGGGAACCACCTCTTCTCATTCTGTTCAGGTGGTTGGGGTCTCTAGACGGTGGGTGCATTAGCCAGGTTTGGCCAATTGGCATATTCCATTTTCCTGGCCTTAGGGGAATGGACCACAAAAAAGGCAGAAGACTAAAGTCAAGCCACAAGAATTTCTGAAACTTTTTCTGGAGCTATTGAATCAGGGCTTGTTGTTGTTAGGTGCTGTCGAGTCGGTATCCGACTCATAGCGACCCTACATACAACAGGGGAAACACTATTGTCAGTGCTTCTCTGCTGTTCATAAGGTTTTCAATGGCAGATTGATTTTTGGGAGTTGGTTGCCAGGTCCTTCTCCCAAGCCTACAGCACCTGGTGCTCCCAGGCAGTCTCCTATCCAAGTACTAACCAGGCCCGACCCTGCTTAGCTTCCACATTTGACAGGATTGGATGCCACAGGGCTATGGCTGCAGGCATTGAACCAGGGCAGATAGTTTCCATTTGAGTTGCTAAGCCAGTAGGTTGCAAGCCAAGAGCTGTTCCTGGCCATCTGTGGCACTTAATAGGGCAAGCCTACCTGAGGGTGAGGGCAATACAGGAAAGCAGAGCTGGGAGAAAGAGAGAATCAGATTCTTTCATGTTATCTTTTAGAACCTGGATCCAGCTGCTCCAGAATTTGCTCTTGTATTTCTCACACGTATGAGTGAATAAAAATCCTTTTGTTCTGTCTCCCTTAAGACAGCTTGGGTTGGATTTCTCTCACAGAAAAGGCAAGAGAAGGTGAAACTTGAGTGAGGCCTAAAAGATTGGGTAGAGTAAACCTTTACTTATATTTTTTGTTAGCTCTGGGAATTTTTTTCTTCTGATACTGGGGATTGAACCCAGGGCCTTGTGCATGCCAGGTAAGTGCTCTTTCATTGAACTACATCTCTAGTGCTTTGGGCTTTTTTTTTTTTTTTTTTTTTTTTAAATTTTTCCTGGTGCTGGGGATTGAACCTGGAGCCTCATGAATGCTAGGCAAGTGCTCTACCACTGTATACCTCCAATCCCACTCTGTTGCTTTTGAAGCTAATTCACACATAGCCACTTTTAAGCCTCACCACAATCTTATGAAGTAGGTGGAATCACTATTATTATTTCTATCTTGCAAAAGAAGAAACAGGATCAGAGAAGCTGGGGGATGTAGGCAGCAGCACAGGGTTGGGGAGTAGTAGAATTGGGGCCCAAATTAAGGCCCTTTCAACCATGTGGAGAAGCTTCTGGTACATCAGATTTGGGTGGGCAGAGAGGAGGCAGCATGGAATTTTGGAGAACATATGTCTCAGTAACAGTAATTATAGTCGTCCCTCAGTATCTGCTGGAGATTGGTTCTAGGACTCCCTGTGGATACCGAACACTTCGGGTGTTCAAGTCCCACATATAATATGGTACAGTATTTGCATGTGACCTATGCAATCCTCCTGTATAGTTTAAATCATCTCTAGATTACTTGTTGTTGCTGTTGTTGTTGTTGTTGTTAGGTGCGTTGAATTGGTGTCCAACTCATAGTGACCCAATGTACAACAGGCAAAACACTATTGTTAGTGCTTCTCTGGTATTTATAGAGTTTTCAATGGCTGATTATTTTTTGGGAGTATGTTGCTAGGTCCTTCTCCCAAGCCTACAGCACCTGGTGTTCTCAGGCGGCTTCCCATCCAAGTATTGACCAGGCCTGACCCTGCTTAGTTTCTAAGATCTCACAGAATCGGATGCCACAGTGGTATTGCTGCAGGTGTCCAGATTACTAAGTACAATGTAAATGCTATGCATCTAGTTGTTATACTGTATTGCTTACGGAATAATGATAAGAAAAAAAATTATATTTTTCTTTTTTTTTTCCTCTCAGTACTGGGGATTTGAATCCAGGGCTCTGTGCATACTTTGCAAGTGCTCTACCACTGAGCACTAGCCCCTTTTTTACTTTTTATCTTGAGACAAGTTCTCACGAAGTTATATAGGCTGCTTCTGGTCTCAATTTGTGATCCTGGTGCTTCTGCCTCACAAGTCGCTGGGATTACAGGTGTGTACCACTGTACCCAGTGGGAAAAAAAAGTCTTAATAATAAAAAAAGATGAGAAATAAGGTCAATATAGACATAGGATTTGGGGGGAATATTTTTTATGATTGGTTGAATCTGTGGATATGGAACCTATATCAATGGTGGACTGTATATCTGTTCTTTTTGCCTCTCTCATGATTGCCTAATATAGCACTAAATACCTAATAACAACAACAATAACTAATGTTTACTGCTTGCCATGTACTGAGCTAAGTAAGCACTTTATTTGGATTATCCATCTACTTTTGCTTTACCCAATAGTCCTATAAAGAAGGCATTGTTGCTGTCATCACCATTTAACTAAGATGAAGTAACTAAACCCAGAAAAGTGAGCCCACTTGTCCTAAATGACACAATGACTACGTGGCAGACTGAGGACTGGAATACAAGTCAGACCCCAGAGAACCTCCTCAGCCCTCTTAATCACTGGGCTGTATCTATATCTATTGTAAACTGGATGGTTTACTTGGTTTTTCAGATACTTTGTTAGTATATAGAAATGCTACTGATTTTTGTATGTTAACTCTGTATTCTGCAACTTTCTTCACTGAATAGTTCTAACAGTTTTTTGGTGGATTTTTTAGGGCTTTCTCTCCATTAGATCATGTTGTCAGCAAACAACAACAATTTAACTGCTTCCTTTCCTATTTGGATGTATTTTAGTTCTTTGACTTCTCTAAAAGCTCAGACTTCAAGTGCTATCTTGAATGGAAGTAGTAAGAGCAAGCATTCTTATCTTGTTCTGGATCTTAGAGGAAAGGCTTTCAATTTTTCATCACTGGGTAAAGCATTAACTGTGGGTTCATTGTATATGGTCTTTATTGTGTTGAGAGACATACCTTCCATACTGAAATTTGTTGAGTATCTTCCTTGTGAAAGGAGGTTGAATTTTGTCAAGTGCTTTTCATACATATATCAAGATGATCATATGGCACTTGTTTTCCATTTTGTTAATATGGCATGTCACAGTGATTGGTTTGCATATGTTGAAGCATCCTTGTACCCCCAGGATAAATCCACTTGATCACAGTGAATAATCCTTTAATGTATTGTTGAATTTGATTTGCTACTATTTCATTGAGGATTGTTGTTTTTTGTTTTTGTTTTTGTTTTTGTTTTGTTTTTTTGCATGTATGTTCATCAAGGATATTGACCTGTAATTTTATTTTCTTTCTGGCTTTAGTTTTGGAGTAATGCTTGCTTCATAAAAAGAGGTTGGAAGTGTTCCCTCCTCTTGGATTTTTTGGAAGAGTTTGTGACCTGCTCTCTTGGCAATGAATTAACTGACACTGGTCAGCAACTCCTGGTTGTCCTTTTGGCCTTTTAGTTGGGGCTGGGAAGAGGTGACTCTAGATTTGTGTTTTTAATTGTGCTTCTCCCCTCCAGACTAAGAGACATTTGTTCTGTAAATCTCCACAAAGGACATAGTCCCTTTAGGTGCTCCTTCTTCCCAAGTTGGCTCTGCCTGTCTGGCTCAGGCAGCAACAAAGTCTGTAGATAAATGACTCGTGCAACCCTCCTTCTTCCAATTTTCTGGCTCCTACTAGTGCTCAGGCCTGCAGCCGTAGCCCTGTGGCATCCAGTCCCATTAGATCTTGGAAGCTAAGCAGGGTCCGGCCTGGTTAGTACCTGGATGGGAGACCACCAGGGAACACCAGATACTGTAGGCTTGGGAGAAGGACCTGGCAACCCCCTCCCAAAAATCAATCTGCCATTGAAAACCCTATGAACAGCAGAGAAGCACTGACAGTGTTTCCCCTGTTGTCTACAGAGGGTCGCTATGAGTCGGATACCGACTCGACGGCACCTAACAACAACAACAACTAGTGCTCAGAAGCCTAGAGTGGCATTGTGGGGGATATAGCATCCCAGCAGGAATGAGGGCCTGCACCCCTCAACCCTCAAAAGACTTTCTTCTCTGGCTCCCCATATCCTACTTGTCTTGTTCCAGCCACACCCTGTCCTATCTATTTTATAAAGTGCCACCCTTGGTGTTAAAATCACCTCAGGGCATAGAGTGCACAATTTTAAAATTAAAAACAAAACAAAA
Organism: Pedetes capensis; assembly: GCA_007922755.1. Lineage (NCBI taxonomy): Eukaryota > Metazoa > Chordata > Mammalia > Rodentia > Pedetidae > Pedetes > Pedetes capensis. The sequence goes on along the minus strand of VMDO01008181.1, from coordinate 76,475 downwards.
CAAAACAACAACAAAAACAGACCAAAAAAAACCCAAAAAACAAACAAACGCTGGGCACGGTGGCGCACTCCTGTAATCCCAGCGGCTTGGGAGTCGGAAGCGGGAAGATCGCAAGTTCGAGACCAGAGGCAGTCTGTGTAATTTAGCGAGACTCTGTCTCAAAAAGTAAAAAAAAAAAAAGTGGGCTGGGGGCGCAGCTCAGTGGTCCAGCACTTGCAAAGCATGCAGGCATGAGGCCCTGGGTTCAACCCCCAGTACTGCAAAACAAACAAACAAACAAAAAACCAAAAAAACCAGAGCATTGGCTATGATGGGCTGTTTTTAAAAACAGCAATGAAACGCCAGTTTGAGGCTCACTCTGGGGCTCTGTCAGCAGTAGGGCTGGGAGTGATTTTCCTCCAGCCTCTGTGAGCTCTTTGCTTGCAAAGCTAGTGCGCCAGGCACCTTCCTTCAGACTCCCCTGAGTCTTTATGACTCAGCTCCTGGCCAGCACTAACTTGTTTATTTTTTCCTGAGCCTGGCTGTTGGCGGCTGGCAGGAAGTTGTGGTGTCTGACAGGGACAGAGCAGTTGGCCTGTTCTAAGTGTCCGGCATGGGGGATCAGCTTAGAAGCCAGTGTGTCACTGCCTGGGCCTCAGTAGTAGTTGGTGACCAAATAATAATATGGATCATGTCTATAAACTAGTAATGAGAGCTAATCTGGTTGGAAGCTCTTGCTGTGAAGGGAGGTAAGTCGGTCCCTTGCTAAGGTTTCCCCAGCTTTGAAAGACATGTGGTTAGTATCCAAGGGGAAGAAAGAAGGCCAAAACCACCATGGTGTGTAGGTCGGAAGAGAACTTGGGTGAAGGAGAGTACCATGATGAAGTCATTTTAGGTAGACTGAAGGTTTGTTCCCAGCTGGTCTCCAATCACTGATGACAGAGATGCTGTTCCTTGCAGATCCCTTTCCCTAAAGACTGAGCTGTGAACCAAGGCTTGAGAGAGCTGAGCTACTCTCTCCGCTTCTTCCCCACCGGCATAACCTTAGCCCAGTCACTCCTCTGAATTTCAGTTTTCCTCACTGGTAAAATGAAGGGACAGGTCCGGGTGCGCCCCTTATGCACTATGTGATGGGTTTCTAGTTCTTGGAAGTCCAATCATCACCGGCAAATATTTATTGACCGTCTCCTAGCTACCAGGCACGTGTTGGGATCTTTCATAAAAGAAATATTCTCCTACCTCTTAGCATCACATGGGTTTCTCCCCAGCGGCCAGAGCCCAGTGGTGTTCCTAAGGGGGAGGGAGAAGAAGCATCCTTGGGCTCAATGACACGTTTATCAATTGCCTACTTTTCTCATCCACTGTGTCGGTGATTGCCATTTGGTGTTCTTCCATTTGGTCCCCAAGCAACCACATTCTGGAATTCCCTGAATATCCCTCCACCTGAGGAGCCGGCCCTGCCTCTCTCTGGGCAGCAATGAGGTTTCCTTTCCAGCCTCACACTGGCCCACTGTCCTTCATCCTGCCGAGTGTCCCCCTGACTGCACTCATTTCTCTCTCTGCCCCGGTTTATGCAGCTGTGTTCTCTTCTGCTCTGCAGGCTATCTGTCACAGAAGGCTGTCACAGCCCAGTTGGAATGTAGTTTATCTTTCCCTCTGCCCTATTCGCTGAGCAAACACATACATTCAGCATTGCAGCCATGGAAATTCTCTGCACCCCCCATCCCCCCTGCCACTCTTGCCTAAAACAGAAGCCTCAGTGGCTTTGCAGAAAAATTCCACACTCTCCTGCCACCTAAACCCAGTAACTACTCCAGGGAACCCTTGCAATATGCCCAGTGCTGTTTTGTCCCCAAGAGGTTTGTGATGATGTTGGTGAAATGAAACAGATGCATGTGAAACAATTTGAAAACAGCAAAGCACAGTTTGCTGTCAGTATGATCAATAGGTGGCAAAATGTACAGCACTAAAATACAACCAGTCATATGAGTGGTAGATGCTGACTCTCACTGAGCACTCATGTGCCTCCCACTCCCCCCCCTCCCCCACAGGTGGGGACTAGGGTCCCCATTTTATACACTAGTAAACTGAGTCACAACTTAATTGCCTTATGATTAAAAGTGTACATTTAAGACTCTATGTTCAGTCAGTGCTTGTGTGAGCTCTATGAAGGTTGAGGCTAGGTGCTTTGCTCATGACTGTTTTTCAGAGCTAAATTAAAACGTAGATGTGTGTGTGTGTGTGTGTGTGTGTGTGTGTGTGTGTGTGTGTAATGTATATATATGGGAAACATATATTGCAGGCTGCACCTCTTATAGACAGAAAGATGTGTAGGCAGAGCTAGATGGAATGGTTTCTTTTTCTCTGCCAGGATGGGAAGATGGTTGAGGTGTTTGGAGGATTGTGCAGTTCAAGCTGGGAGAATGGGAGAGAGGGAGAAGGTGGGTTTTATCATGAAATAGTAAAGAGAAAAGGAGAGTAACACATACACACGCGTGTGTGTGTACACAAAACAACAAAGAAAACACTTAACAGTAACCTGAGTCTCACGCATCCCAACACAACTCCTGTTTTTTGTTTTACTTATTTATTTATTTATTTTTCAATACTTGAGGGTCAAAGTTAGGGCCTCATCATGTTAGGTTAAGTGTTCTATCACTGAACCACAACCCCTGCCCCCTCTTTATTTTAAGTCAGAGTCTCTGGCCTTGCACTTAAGCTCCAGCAGCCCTAGCCTGCCCCATAGCTGGGATTACATGCATGCACCACGGTGCCTGGCATGGTTTTGAGGTCTTAAGTTCTGCTCTTCTCCCTGCCTTGCTCCTGCCTGGCACACAGCTCACCCCAATAGCAAGGCCTGCCTGCTTTTGTGCTGCTTAAATCTGAGTCTCCCATGACTGAGGGGGCCTCAGGAGGGTGGAAGGATGGGGCCTGGCTTTACCCTATTTTGCATCCTGTGAGTTCAGTTGGTTCCTCACAGCCAATATTTGTTAGAATGAATTAAAATTAGGAAGTGTCCCTTGCTGCTCAGTCTCTTTTTTTAGCCTTTCTTTTTCCTATCTGTGTTTTTGGGGAAGTAGAAATGATATAGGAAGAGAGAACAGCGGAGAAGCCCCTTGGTAGTTATAAGTGGAAATGAATGTGGCAGCATTTTTTAAAAAGCCTTGAGTCCGATCTGTCCCAGATTGGATTCGCGTTCTTGGAAGAAAAAAAGGGAAAGCTAAGAAGCTCCTTCTTCTCTTTGAGGCAGCCTGGAAGGGTCTGCTTCAGAGAGGATTGAGGGGGAAATGTTCAATTTTATTAGTTTGCTCTGCTGGACCCTTCGCCCCAGGACACTGTTTAGTGCACTGAGCGAAGTGGAAAATGAAGACCAGGTGAGCAATCAGCTGTGGAAAGTGCTAATGGACCCAGCACCCCACTGGGAACAGGGAAGGCCCTTGCTGGTGCTCAGGATCAACATCTCTTTCAGTTCATTGGGCTTTGTTTTTGTAATGGGAATTTAGCTCCCTCAGGTGGCCCCAGTCTGGCAGAATACCTGTGCATTCAGCAGCAGTGGGGCTGCAGCATCTTCTTAAGAGAACCAGGGCCACAGTCCCAGAAGGGGGCCCTGACTAAATGGGCTGGGGGTGGGGCTTGAACTTCCTGGGTGGGAGGAAGGTGGGTCATATGACCCAGAGAATAGTGATGACGGGATTGCCCGTGGCTTCCAAGCAATGGAGCTGGGACAGTTCCTGGAGTGGCGGGGACTGCAGGCTTGTATGGATCCACACCCAAGGGGTTTGGGGCCACCATGTACCTCTCGCAACTCTCATGGGAATGACGGGGTGGGCCAGCTCCTTTTAAGCTTTTAAGCTCCCTGAAGGGTTCTATAAAGAATTAGTCTTAGGAATGGGCTGGGAGGGTAGGAAAGGATGTCTATCTAATAATAGTGAGAGGAATAGGAGAAAGGAGCCAAGAATTCTGTGTTTATTGTACTCCAGCTCCTGTGCTAAATGCCTTATATAATTATGGTCTGAAGACTATGCCTTCACTCCCTAACACTGAGAAAAACTTAGTGTTTGGGGCTGCAGATATAGCTTAGTAGCAGAGCACTTGCCTACCATGTACTAGGTCTTGAGTTTGATTTCCACAACCTAATAAGTAAAATGAGAGAAGGACCAGGCAACCCACTCACCCCCCCCCCAAAAAAAATCAATCCGCCATTGAAAACCCTCTGAATAGCAGAGCAGCACTGACAATAGTGTTTCATTTGTTGTATGTAGGGTTGCTATGAGTCGGATACCAACTGGACAGTACCTACCAACAACAACAATAAGTAAAAATGTAAAAACTGGGCATGGTAGCACACACCTGTAATCACAGCAACTCAAGAGGCAGAGGCAGGAGGATCATAAGTTCAAGGCCAGAGGCAGCCTACATAACTTAGTGAGACCCTGTCTCAAAATAGAAAAAGTAAACAATGGTTTGGAGATGTGGCTCAATGGTTGAGCACTTGCCAAAAGTATGTGTGAGGCCCTGGGTTCAACTCCCCAGTGCTATTAAAAAGAGAGAGAGAAGCCCGGCCAGTGGTGCATGCCTATAATCCCAGTGGCTTGGGAGGCAGAAGCAGGAGGATCACAAGTTCAAGACCAGAGGCAGTCTGTGTAACTTAGCAAGACCCTGTCTCAAAAAAAAAGTTAAAAAATGGGCTGAGGGTATAGCTCAGTGGTCCAGTACTTGCAGAGCATGCAAGCACGAGGCCCTGGGTTCAACCCCCAGTACCACACACACACAAAAAAAAAAAAGAGAGAGAGAGAGAGAGAGAGAGAGAGAGAGAGAGAGAGAGAGAGA
>VMDO01008181.1:37731-71566 GCA_007922755.1 Pedetes capensis | reverse complement strand
ACTTGCTTTGTAGCACAGGCTGGCCTCGAACTTAAAATCCTCTTGCCTCAGCCTCCCAAGTGCTGCTATTACATACATACTGGTCCTTGCTGTGCTTTTTTTTTCTCTTTTTTTCCTTTTTTCTTTCTTTCTTTTCTTTTTTTTTCTTTTTCTTTTCTTTTCTTTCTTTTTTTCTTTCTTTTTTTTTTTTTTTGTGGTACTGGGGGTTGAACCTAAGGCCTTGTGCTCGCATGCTTTGCAAGTGCTGGACCACTGAGCTGCACCCTCAGCCCATTTTTTTTACTTTTTATAGACAGGGTCTTGCTAAGTTACCAGACTCTTACTGTGCTTTTTTAAAATGGAGGATCTGGGAATGGATATGGAAAGGGAGGATTGGAGAGGCAGAGAGGAGGAGAAGTCTTCAGCTCCAAAGCTCTCCTTCATTGTGGACAATGCTGGTAATAGGCAAAGTGCAGGTGAAAATTTAAATGAAGTGAGAGAAACTTTGTTGGTAAGCTAAGTTGACCTGCCTAAACAAATATAGGGTGGGGAGGAGGGAAAAACTAAAAAACATTCATAGGTTGGTTGCTTGGTAGGTCTGTCACACGAACGTGCAGAACCTCCAGGTAAATTTGAATTTCAGGTAAACAACAAATAATATTTTTAGATCACAAATAATTTTTAGTGTAAGTATATATTTTTCATATAAATATGCTCCAAATATAGAGGACACATTTATACTAGATAAAAATTATTAAATATCTGAAATTCAAATTTAACTGGGAATCCTTTTCATTGTTTGCTTCATCTGGTTTTGTTTTTGCTAAGTCTGACAAGTCTAGAGTTGGGGAGAATTTTGTAGGATGTCTACAGTTGAGATTTTAGAACAGTGATGGGTGGGGTAGGGGAATTGGGTAAATGAAGCAAAGATATTTTAATAAATGTTGTGGATTAAAAATTGGATCCTCTTTGTTTTCTGAGAGATGCTAATATGATTAGAAGTATTTGTAAGTTTCTTTTCTTTTTTTTTTCTAGTACTTGTGGCTGGGATTTAGCTTAGTTGGTAGAGTGCCGCTCTGCAGTCTCTGAGGTCCAGAGTTCAATTCCCAGCACTGTAAAAACGGGAGAAGGATGTGGCAATCTATTCCTGAGGCCATCCTGAAACAGTCAGCCATTGAAAACCCTATGAGGGTCCCTATGAGTCAGAGACTACTTGAGGGCACCTAACAACATCAACATTATGATTAGAAATCTTTGTAATTTTTTTTGTTTTTGTTTTTTTCAGTACTTGGGGGTTGAACCCAGGGTCTTGCACATACTTTGCAATTGCTCTACCACTGGGCTGCTCCCCCAGCCTATTTTTTATTTTTTATCTTGAGACAGGGACTCACTAAGTTATGCAGGCTGCTTCTGGCCTTGAACTTTCAAACCTCCTACCTCTGCCTCCCTAGTCACTGAGATTACAGGCATGTGCTACTGTGCCCAGCTATATTTGGTTTTGGAAATGCCTTCTTCAAATGTAACTCCATAGAAACCAAGTGATGTGGGATACTGGCTACACTTGGGATACATATACACTGTTTTATATAATCCCCACAATTATGCAGGATAGGTGACATTATTCTTACTTTACAGATAGGGAAATTGAAGTTCTGAGAGGTAAAGTAACTTGCCCAGGCTTACACAGTAAGTGATGGACCTGGATTCCAAGTCTGAGCTCATTTAATCTCTTCTGTTTTAAACCTGAAGTCTAAAGCACTCAAGTCAAACTAAGTCATAACACCATTGAATAAATGCCACTGATTTTTAAAAATACTTGACTCTTGTCAAGTAACATGACAGGTATATCTAGAACAGACTGATTTTTAGGCTTCCATTTTCAATGGAAGAAAAAAATAGAAGTCAACACTCACCCAGATAGGTAGGTAGAGGCAGAATCAACACTAGAACCTGCAAGACCCACAGAGGGAGAAGTAGGAATTGAGAACTTCAGGGAGGGTACAGTTGCGAAAATATGTGAAGCAGGTCAAACTGACAGCCTCTTCATTATCTGCTGCTTCCTTCCTGAAATTCACCCATGCCCCGTTTCCCTCCTTCCCCGGGCACTGAGCTGTGTCCCATTTCTATGCGGTATTGCTCTGATCCAGCTGTCATAATCCCTGCAAGGTGTTAGCTGATAACAGCCTGTGAGAAGACCATGAAGTGTTAGCCCAGTGGAAAATATTAAAGGCCACAAAAGTCTGAAGACAAGTATGTGCCAAACAGATACTGCAGGAGATGCCAGCGGGCCTGGCCACCAGGCAGCCGGGCATGGTGGCGTTTGCTTTGGAGCATTCATTACAGTCCCGCCTCTAGTCCCCAGTCTGTCCCCAGCTTCCCAGTCCAGACACTCGCCTCTTCTCATGCCCCCACATGGACTGGATGCAGGCACAAAGACTCTTGGAATAAAGCGCAAAGAGAGAATGCAAACAAAAAAAGCAAATTGATGACTGCGCAGTAAGACATGAACCTACAAGCTGACTTCAGCCTGACCAGAGCCTTCCTCTCATGGATGGAAAGGTGTGCAGGGAGGAGAGCTATTGACCGCTGGTTCAAGGCTCCTGGCATTAGTGCAGCAGGAGTTCAGTAGAGACGACCAGAGTTTGATGACATTGAGCTTTAGGGCCTGGGGCTGTGAACAATAGCCTGCCACAATGACTGGACGCATGCCCTGTGCTGTCTGAGGGGTGCAGCTAGGACATGGCAGGTATCAGACCAGGTCCAGGCAGGAAATAAATGACATGCTCTAGTTCCAGAGAGTGTAAGGAAGGCATTCTTTTCAAACACATTTCCAAATCAACAACGAATACTGAATGAATACTAATCTAGCAAATGTGGGAGTCATCACCACCTCAAGGGCAAAAGGAAGAAGCAGTTACTGGAACCCAGGGCAGCTATAACCTCAGAAGGGAGCGCATTTCCACAGCAGCTGCAGCTTCTCGCGCAGGCATACAGCTGCTGCCAAAACATGGTCTATCAGGGAGGGAACTGGAGGAAGAAATGTCCTGGCTTCTCCTCAGACCCTGCTTGTGCCTCCCATTGGCTGGACACACCTGGAAGCCAGAGGGCCCAGTGAGGCCAGCTGCTTTGACCACAGACCAGGGTAGGGAAGGTAGAGAGCGTATCTGGAGGGGCAAGCAGAGATATTTGGCACCCAGGCCTGTAAGCCTTCTGCCGCCTCTTTCCTAGGTGTCTTCTTGGACCCGGACCACCCTGCTTCTCCTTGAGGTGTTACAGAATCATTCCTTCCATGGGGGCCTCAGGGGTCTTCCCGGCCTGCATGCATTCTCTTTCAGATGACTCCAAATATTTCTGTTCTGATCAGTTAAGTGATGAGTTCACTGATGTAATCTTATCATTGGATTTTCCTCACTTTTTGTTGGGTATAGGGCCAGAGTGAGGCACCACACTGCCGGCTTGGAGAACCTGCCTAACTCTGCCTCACTGAATAGCAGGCTCAAGGGCAGAGGAGAAGCCATGAAGAGGCCAGGGTTGTGTCAAATTCTCTCTTGGTCTAGACTTTTACCAGGAGTGTTCACATTTTTCTTTTCTTTGTGCAGTGCTGAAGGTACAATCCAGGGCCTCACACATACTTGGCAAGTGATTTACTGCCAAGCTACATCCTTAGCCCCTTGCATCTTAAAAAGGACTCTTACCTGGGCATGGTGGCTCACACCCATAATCCCAGTGACTTGGGAGGTGGAGGCAGGAGGATTGCAGGTTTGAGGTCAGAGGCAGCCTGTGTAATTCAGCGAGACCTTATTTCAAGATAGAAAATAAAAAATGGGCTGGGGTGCAGCTCAGTGATAGAGTGCTTGCAAAACATGCATGAGGCCCTGAGTTCGACCCCCAAATATCACAAAAGAAAAAAAAAAAGGACTCTTAAAACATGGGAAATATAAGACCCAAAGGAATGTCTATCAAAAGGCAAAATTTCAGTTTAATAGTAGGGGGTTGTGGAGTCACTAGATAAAGCTTCCTCCCCAATATGCCTACATCATAATTCCTAGAATTTGTGACTATGTTGCCCTGTATAGGAAATGTGAAGATTATCCTGGATTGTCCAGATAGGTCCAATGTAATCATTGGAGTCCTTATTAGAGTGAGGTAGGAAAGTCAGGAGAGAGAGATGTGATGACAGAAGCCGAGGTTGGATCGGTATACTGTGAAGATGGAGGTGAAGGGGCCAAGAGCCAAGAAATACAGGCGGCCTCTAGAAGCTACAAAAGGCAAGGAAACACTCCTGCACCAGAGTCACCAGCAGGAACACAGCCTTTGATTTTAGCCACGTAAGACCCATTTTAGGGAGTAGGACCTGGCGAGCCTCTCCCGAAACAACTAGCCATTGAAAAGCCTATGGATAGCAAAGAGACACTGTCAGATATAGTGCCAGAAAATGAGGCCCCCAGGTTGGAAGGTACTCAAAAGACTACTGGGGAAGAGTTGCCTCCTCCAAGGAGAGTCTACCGTGATGACGGAAATGGAGTAAAGCCCCAGGGTGCTCAACTTGCTGATGTGGCATGACTCAAAATGAGCAGAAACAACTGTAAACATCCATTAATAATTGGAACATGGAATGTATGTAGTATGAATCTAGGAAAATTAGAAATCATTAAAAGAGAAATGGAGCGCATAAACATTGACATTCTAGGCATCAGTGAGCTAAAATGGACCGGCATAGGCCATTTTGAGTCAGATAATCATATGGTCTACTATGCTGGGAATGATAAACTAAAGAGAAATGGGGTTGCATTCATCATCAAAAAGACATTTCAAGATCTGTCATGAAATACGATGTTGTCAGTGATAGAATAATATCCATACACCTACAAGGAAGGCCAGTTAATATGACTATTATTCAAATCTATGCACCCACCCCTAAGGCCACAAATGAAGAAAGAGAAGACTTCTATCAGCTTCTGCAATCTGAAATAGATCAAACATGCAATCAAGACATACTGATAATCACTGGTGACTGGAATGCAAAGGTTGGAAACAAACAAGAAGGCTCAGTAGTTGGAAAATATGGTCTTGGTGACAGAAACGAAGCTGGAGATCACATGATAGAATTTTGTCAGACCAATGACCTTTTCATTACAAATACATTTTTTCAACATCATAAATGGAGACTATACACATGGACGGCGTCAGATGGAACATACAGGAATCAATTTGACTACATATTTGGAAAGAGATGATGGAAAAGCTCTATATAAAATGTCAAAACAAGACCAGGTGCTCACTGTGGATCAGACCATCAACTTCTCATATGCAAGTTCAAACTGAAGCTAAAGAAAATTAGAACAAGTATACAAGAGCCACGGTATGACCTTGAATAAGTCCTACCTGAGTTCAGAGACCACCTCAAAAATAGGTTTAATGCATTAGACACAAATGATAGGAGACCAGAGGAGTTGTGGCATGACATAAAAGATATCATTCAAGAAGGAAGCAAAAAGTTCTTAAAAAGACAAGAAAAAAAGAAAAGACCAAATTACATGTCAAAAGAGACACTAGACCTTGCCCTCGAATGTTGAGCAGCTAAAGCAAAAGGAAGACATGATGAAGTTAAGGAACTAAACAGAAGATTTCAGACTGCAGCTCGAGAAGACAAAAACAAATATTATAATAACATATGCAAAGAGCTGGAGGCAGAAAACCAAAAGGGAAGAACACGCTCTGTGTTTCTCAAGCTTAAGGAAATGAAGAAAAAATTCAAGCCTTGAGTGGCAGTAGTGAAAGATTCTACAAGGAAAATATTAAATGATGCAGGAAACATCAAAAGAAGATGGGAAGAATACACAGAGTCATTATACAAGAAAGAGTTGGTAGATGACCAACCATTCCAAGAGGTTGCATATGAAGAGGAACCAATGGTGTTGAAGGACAAAGTGGAAGCTGCCTTGAAAGAACTGGCAAAACACAAAGCTCCAGGAATTGATGGGATACCAATAGAGATGTTTCAACAAACAGATGCAGCACTGGAGGTGTTAACATGTTTATGCCAACAGATTTGGCTACTTGGCCAACTGACTGGAAGAGATCCCTATTTGTGCCTATTCCCAAAACAGGGGATCCAACTGAATGTGCAAACTATCAGACAATATCATTAATATCACACACCAGCAAAATTCTACTAAAGATCATTCAGAAGCGACTGCAGCAGTATATAGACAGGGAATTACCGGAAGATCAAGCAGGATTCAGAAGAGGGCGGGGAAACAGGGACATCATTGCTGATGTCAGGTGGATATTAGCTGAAAGCAGAGAATACCAGAAGATGTTTATCTATGTTTTATTGACTATGCAAAAGCATTTGATTGTGTGGATCATATCAAATTATGGATAACACTTTGGAAAATGGGAATACCACAACACCTAATTGTGCTCATGAGAAATCTGTTCATGAACCAGGAGGCAGTTGTTCGAATAGAACAAGGAAACACTGAGTGGTTTAAAGTTGAGAAAGGTGTGCGTCAGGGCTGTATACTTTCGCCCTACCTCTTAAATTTATATGCTGAGCAAATAATCTGAGAATCTGGACTTTATGAGGTAGAACGCAGCATCAAGATTGGAGGAAGACTCATTAACAACCTGTGTTATGCAGATGACACCACTCTGCTTGCTGAAAGTGAAGAGGATTTAAAACATTTACTGATGAAGATCAAAGATCATAGCCTTCATTATGGGTTATGACTAAACATCAACAAAACAAAAATCCTTACCACTGGGTCAGCACGCAACTTCACAATCAATGGAGAAAAGACTGAGGTTGTCCAAGATTTTGCTTTGCTTGGCTCTATAATCAACACCCGTGGAAGCAGCAGTCAAGAAATCCAAAGACGCATTGCTCTAGGAAAAGCTGTGGCAAAAGATCTCTTTAGAGTATTGAAAAGCAAAGATGTCACATTGAAGACAAAGGTGCATCTGACTCATGCCATGGTATTTTCAGTGGCATCGTATGGTTGTGAAAGCTGGACATTGAGCAAGAGAGACAGAAAAAGAATTGATGCTTTTGAATTGTGGTGCTGGAGACATCTATTGAATATACCATGGACTGCCAAAAGAACCAACAGATCTGTCCTAGAAGAAGTACAACAAGAGTGTTCCTCGGAAACAAAAATGGCCAAACTTCGTCTTACATATTTCAGACATGTAGTCAGGAGAGAACAATCCCTGGAGAAGGACATCATGTTTGGAAGAGTGGCAGGTCAACGCAAAAGAGGAAAACCCTCCACCAGATGGATTGACACAGTGCCTGCAACAATGGGCTTAAACATAGATAAGAGAGTTTGCCTGGCACAGAATCGGCAAGTGTTTCGATCTGCTGTACATAGGGTCGCTGTGAGTTGGACTCGACTCGACGGCACCTAACAACAACAAGAAGACCCATTTTGGACCTCTGACCTCTAGAGCTGTAAGAAAAAATTTGTAGTTTTCAGCCACTAAATTTTTTTGTGATTTGTACAGATGGCCCTACAAAACTAACTTTGGAAGATATTTGGGCAATAGAAGCCCCTTTCTTTTCTTTCCTGTTTTTTTTTTTTTTTTTTTTTTGTTGTTGTTGTTTTTGTTTTGTTTTGTTTTGTACTGGGAGCTGTGCATATCTTGAAAGCACTCTACCACTGACCTGCACCCCAGCCCATTCTTAATTTTTTATCTTGAGACAGGGTCTCACTGATTTATGCAGGCTGCCTCTGGCCTCAACTCATGATCCTCCTGCCTCCACCTCCTGAGTTGCTGGGACTACAGACATGAGCCATTGCGCCTGGCCAGAAGCTCCTTTCTAACATCCTTTCATCACAGAAGGTGAGGCTACACTAAGGACTCATGGGGATGTGTTTTTTTATCAACCAATTTGGTTTACAACCGAATTTGTTTACAGCCAAATTAGTTGTGTATATATAAACACCAATGAACTAGAATCCTGAGCACAAAAGCTCCCCTGTTCATCTGTCACAGGACATGTGGAATGAATGCCAAAGGGGAGTTTTGCATAGCTAAGCATGCTTCCAGACTGTGTTCTCTGATGCTTGCGAGGGTGAGGATCTGCTTGCGAGGATGAGGATCTCTTACCCCAAGGCCTCTGAGTTGAAGCCTAGTATTCCCAGAAAGGCAGGTGAAGTGGTGAGGAGGCCTCTCCAGGCAGGCTTGGTTGGTGAAAAAATTAAGGAGGGGTACCAAGGACACCCTTCCTTTGGCACTCTTTTGCAAACACAGCCCTAGGAAAGGGCTCTGAATTAGCTTTGAGCAGGAACTCTTGTGGATAAAAGCCCTCACCACGTGAACTTCTTGTGGTTTAGCAGGCTTCTTTATCTGTTCTCTACTCCTCTGGTGACCCCAATAGGCTCTCCGGGAGAGGTCCTTCTCTGTAAAGCTGTTTGCTTTCTTCTCCAATTAAGTCACAGGCACTAAATGGAAATGAAGAGGATGTCGCTTAAATTGTGCCTTTAGAATGAAATGGGATATGAAAAGGCTCAGATACATTTTAGAGACAGCCTCTTCTGTCAGAAATCAATAGAGCCCCTTTCAGTCTACAATGTGCCAGTTCATAAAATGAAAACTGCTCGAACTCTCCATTTAACATTTTCAAAGCTGATATTAAATTCCAGGATTTTATATCTGCTGTTGCCTATTTAGGATCAAGTTGTAAATCTGAAGTCTCTCCTCAGCTCACAAGTTTGATAGTGCTCAATAAAAACTTTTATAATCAAGTTCAATAAAGAATCGCAAATCTCCATCTTTTGATTTTTAGCTTACAACCTTTCTAAATAACATCTTCTAGCCTTGATGTTTGTCAATATTTGTCATTTTTAAAAAAGGCCAAAGTAGAAATACTATGTAAACTGTTACTTCTTGGACAGAAATTATTGTTACTGAAGAGTTCAATGAATAAGATGTCTTTATAGTAGCATTAATAAAGAATGACCATGAAAAGCCAGAAGATGGAATCTTTAGTGACATCCATGGTCTGCTAATAATGGCATTCACAGGGAAACAGAAGACAGGCCACCATCTAGAAGTCTTAAACACACACACAAACACCCCTCTTTGCTTATTAGTATTTATGTTGTTGTTGTTAGGTGCCGTCGAGTTGATATCCGACTCATTGTTGTTGTTGTTGTTAGGTGCTGTCGAGTCGGTATCTGACTCATAGCGACCCTCATAGGGTTTTCAATGGCTGACTGTTTCGGGATTGCCTTGGGAGTGGATTGCCAGGCCCTTCTCCCATTTTAGTCGTGCTGGGAATCGAACTCGGGACCTCAGAGACTGTAGCGCAGTGCTCTACCAACTGAGCTAACTCCCAGCCCATCTGACTCATAGCGACCCTCATAAGGTTTTCAATGGCTGACTGTTTCAGAATTGCCTTGGGAGTGGATTGCCAGGCCCTTCTCCCATTTTTGAGGTGCTGGGAATTGAACTCTGGACCTCAGAGACTGCAGCGCAGTGCTCTACCAACTGAGCTAAATCCCAGCCCATTAGTATTTATAGCATTTCTGAAATGAGCAATCAAGTGTCCAGCCTCTGTAAACTATCCTTAGACTGAACATAAAGGGTCCAGTTTCATCCCCTTAGCCTAATTTGGGTGAGTGCCTTTCTTCAGAGCTGGGATTTAACTCAGTTGGTAGAGTGCCACTCTGTAGTCTCTGAGGTCCCAAGTTCAAATCCCAGCACAGCAAAAAATAGGAGAAGGATGTGGCAATCCACTCCGGAGGCAATCCAAAAACAACTGGCCATTGGAAACCTTATAAGGGTCACTATGAGTCGGACAAGACTCGATGGCACATGTCGGGGTTTTAGCTCTAGCCCGGCTAAAGTTAGGGCCAAACCCTCAACATAAAAACGTGGCCGGTGTCGGGAAAGGAGGACCTCGGGAGACCTTCAGAGGGTTGGAGAAGGACAGGGAAGGTTTATTGGGGTGCTCCCATTATGGAGAGCAAGGAGCAAGCAGCCCCTATAGAGCAAGGCTCTATCCCTTTAAGTGCTGGCTCTAGGCCTGCAGCATGGAATGCTGCAGGCTAAGGGCTGGTAGCTCAGCCTTAAAGGCACAGCCACAGCCACTGGTGTTCAGTTGAGGTCCAATGGTCTTGACTCTCGCGGCTCGCCTTCTTTACCCCCCTCCTTCCCAAGGATGGGAGGAGTTGGGAGGCTCTTCGTGGCTTGCTAGATGCCTTCGGCTCTTCGGGGCCCCTGGGCTTGAACTCGCCGGCTTGCTAGATGGTCTTGCTGGAGTAGGGAGCGCTGGTCCAGGTGATGAGGTTCAGGAGACGGTCAGAGAGGTCAGGATCGGTGGTGCTACAGGGATGGATATGGGTTCCAGGAGCCCTGCTTTTATAGGGTCCTGGAAGGGTCACATGGTGGGGTTCAGCCAATCAGGGCACACAGCTGGCAGGTACAGGGGGCAAACGGACATAACTGCCAAGTAGAGACAGTTATTACCTGCACAGTGGTGAGGGGAGCCAATCAAAATTAAGGTGGTTAGGGCTGGTCAAGCTGGCCGGGGGCCATCTTTGCTCACTCGATGGGAGGGGCTGTTTTGAGCAAGTGAGATGAGCCCTGGGGTCAACTAGGGGTCAGCCCCTCAAGCTGTTATGAGGGACCCTTGCTGACAAATACAACTTTAAAAATCCCCAACAGGCGCACAACAACAACAACATTTCTTCAGAATCAGAAACTTTTTTTTTTTTTTTTGGGTGGTACTGGGGGTTGAGCCCAGGGTCTGTTGCTTGCATGCTTTGCAAGTGTTGGACCACTGAGCTGCACCCTCAGTGCATTTTTTTACTTTTTGAGACAGGATCTTGCTAAATTACGCAGACTGCCTCTGGTCTCGAGCTTGTGATCCTCCTGCCTCTGCCTCCCAAGGTGCTGGGATTATAGGTGTGCACCACCACGCCTAGCTTCAGAAACAGTTTTTAAAAATTAATAAAATTCATACAAGATTGGTCCCAGAATCCCTTGAGGGTACCCACATCTCAAAAATCTAAGGATGCTCAAGCTCTTTATATAAAGTCATAGTATTTGTATATAATCTACACACATTTTCCCATATACTTTTATTTCTCCGTACTGGGCAGTTGAACCCAGGGCCTCACACATCCTTTGCAAGTGCTCTACCACTGAGCTGTACCCCAAGCCCCTGTTTTATTTTTTATCTTAAGACAGGGTCTTGCTAAATTATGCAGACTGCCTCTGGCCTTGAACTTGTGATCCTCCTGCCTCCAGCTCCTGATTCGCTGGGATTACAGGCATGTCACTGCACCTGGTGCTCTCATATACTTTAAATCAACTCTGGATTACTTATAATACCTAATATAATGTAAATGTTATATAAATAGTTGTTATACTGTATTGTTTAGGGAATAATGATAAGAAAAAAAAGGTCATACTGTGGGCACTGTGGTGCATGCTTGTAATCCTAGCACTCCTGAGGCTGAGGGAGAAGGATTGTGAGTTCATCATCAGCTTGGGCTACATAGCGAGGCTCTGTCCCAAAAACAAAACAAAAAAAAACTAGTCCATACATGTTCAGTATAAATGCAATTTAACAAAAGTATGTTTTTAATCTGCAGTTGTTTGAATCCATGGATGTAGGACCTATGGATACATAGGGTCAACTGTATCTATGTACACACATACATACACACATATACAAATGTAGATATGTGCCCTGTAATATATATATGCCTGCAGTCATACCACTGTGGCTTCCGATCCTGTCAGATCTTGGAAGCTAAGCAGGGTCGGGCCTGGTTAGTACTTGGATGGGAGACCGCCTGAGGACACCAGGTGCTGTAGGCTAGGGAGAAGGACCTGGCAACCCATGCCCCAAAAACAATCCCTCATTGAAAACCCTTTGAATAGCGAGAAGCATGACAATAGTGTTTCATCTGTTGTACATAGGGTCACTATGAGGCGGACACTGACCCGATGGCACCCAACAACAACAACACACACACACACACACACACACACACTAAAATAATAGATATTCATGAGAATGGTAAACATAAAATTCAGGCCAAGGGCCACCAATGAAGAGGAGAGAGGGGCATGTGAGTAGCAGGATACCCAGAAAGCTCCAAGTAAATATATAGTTTTATCTTGTCAAACTGGGTAGTTCTCAAATTTTCATTATATCATTTTTATCTGTTTTTTTCACATCTGCCATATTTCACAATAAAATAAATTATAAAGCAGGATCTCGGGTTGGCTCATGATAGAAATAGGGAATGAGGGAACAGTCTACACATTATTCAAATTCCACATGATTCTTTTTATTATCTTCAAGATTGCTCAGTTGGCCCTACAGTGAAGTGGAGACCAAGACATGTCAGTTGTGGGGAGGATGAAAGGCAGAATGCTGTGTTGACTTGTACTGGCTCATGGAAGCTGATTGTTAAATTTTCAAAAAATTCCAAGCCAGCAATTAAACTCCCATTATTAAAAATTAAAGTATATAAAATTACAATTAAAATTATATTTGGAAAGATAATAAGTACTTAAATGTCATCACATCCTAATTATTCAACTATTGTGTTCACTAAGACATTCATTGCTGAGACAAAATACCTGAACAAAACAACTTAAAGGAGAAAGGATTTATTTTGGCTTATGGTTTCAGGCATTTCAGTTCAACATGGCAGGGAGGATATGGCAGAGCATCTCACATCACAGTGGACAGGAAGCACAGAGAGAGAATGCCTGTGTCAGCTGGCCCTTTCCTTTTTCCTCTTTTATCGATCTGAGTCCCCTGCCTGTGAGATGGTGCACCCTGAGGGTGGGTCTTCCCCTCTAAGATAAACCTCTTAGGGAAACACATGAAAACACACCCCAGGTGCTTCACTAACCTAGGTGCTTCTCAATCCTACCGATTTGACAATCCAGATGAACATCACAACTACATTTTCCTATTGTCTGTTCTCTTGTAGTTATTTATATCAATTGTATCTGTAGGGTGGAAAAACTGTATAATGGCCTGTTACTACACATCTCTTCACAGCTTTTCATTCAGTGATGTCATGTTGATAGCCTGAAGCTGGACATGGTGGGAATATTTACACCATGGAGCTACACCCATTGCCCCCCAAAACCTTATCTTCCCTTTGAAGTCTCTGTGCTAAAGAACCAAGAGGTGTTAGTGTACAGGGAAACTGCCCTTATTTCCTCCAAAGTCTCACTGAAATGAACCAATGAGAGACAGATTAAATGGAGAAAAAAGCATACAAGTTTATTAATGTGCGTGGGGCATTACAAGAGGGTGTTTAGCCTGATGAGGTTCAGCCCCTCTTCGTAGTGTCCAGGGAATGGGAAGAGAATGTGGAACATCACTGCAAACAAAAACAAATAGAATGTGCCTTGTATGTAGAAGCTGCACCTCTCAGAGGAATGGATGAAAAGTCTACCTGGGTGTGGTGACTTTAGTCTCCTCTCTTCTCTAGAACTCTTCCCTGGTTATCTGATGAGACTCCTATTGTTGGATGCTCTGGAGTCATGTCCAACTCATAGCTCATAGCGACCCTCATAGGGCTTCGTTTCGTGACTGCCATGGGCGTGGACTTCCATGTCCTTCTCCCATTTTTGGGGTGCTGGGAATCAAACCTAAGACCTCAGAGACTGCAGAGCAGTGCTCTACCGACTGAGCTAAATCCCAGCCCTGACTCCTAGGGAGGGGATTCCAGGACAAGCACATTCCTTTGGAAGTTTCCTCAATTGAGGATAAGAGAACTTCAGTGACAGCCCTTCCCTCTACTTATCAATTTCTATTTCTTTCCTCTTTTATTCCTTGCTTTGCCTGTGGTCACCTAAGGCTCCTTTCACTGCCAGGCTGGCCCTGTGCCCTGTGTTCACTCTTAAGAGTTGTTTGTGGGGGGCAGGAGGGGAAGAATGACAAAATATAGTTTATTTTGACCACAAACACGCATAGTGCTGTGGGTAAGGTGTGTTGTAAGGTATCTTTTATTTTTGCTTTTTTGGTGATACTCAGGGGTTGAATCCAATGCCTCATACATACTTTGCAAGCACTCTACTACTGGGCTGCACCTCCGGCCTGTTTCTAATTTTTTTGTTGTTGTTGTTCTGGAGGATTGCTGTTGTTTCAGATTCCCCTGCAGGATTTAAGCTTGTGAGAGCTGTGAGGTAGTTCTGTGACTAGGTTTTCTAGGTACTTTTTGTTACTAGTTGTACTGTAGAGAGATGTAGGTCAGCATTGCTGCCTTGCCTCAGTTCCCCCAGTTGGGTTCTCTACTGAGGTTAAGCCAAGTCCTTGGCTTAGTCACAGAAAAGAATTTCAGAATGAGTCCTGAGAGAGAATGAAGGAAAGTTATAGTTTATTAAGTACATGCTTTAGAATACATGCAGACATCCAGAGAGAGACAAATAGGCATCTAAGACGTGGACAAAGACTTATCAAGACAGTGGAAGAGGCAGCAAAAAGTGAGCAAGTGTTGTATCCAGCAGCTTAAACCCAGAGAAATACTCCAAGACACAAATGGATCTGGAGCAGAAGGAAGCTTTAATAGACTGATCAGCCAGCTGCCCCTAGTCCCGGGAGTGGACTTAGAGGGAACAACAGCTCAGGTCTGGTCAGTTTGGGTTTCACAGGGCAGTTTAAGGGGTGGGGGAGTACAATGTAAGTTTTCATTTTCCAGAGCTCAGTCCTTTATAAGAATTCCCTGAATTTGACCTTTTACAATGTTATCTTGCGACACCACCTTTTTCTTAATCCAGCCTTTTGGCAGGCACAACCGTCTTGTGACAGAGCTGCCCTTATCAGCTGTTGTTGAGGGCTGGCTTTCAAGGAACCAGAGTGATTTTAAAGTGACCTTAGGCCTGCTCTCACACAAGTACACGTGTTCCCTCCAGTTTTATTTAATCTAGGGCATGCCCTGTGTGATATCAGTCCTGGGCACCTTTTGTGCCATGAGCCTAGAAAGGCCCTGGTCATAGGCTGGAAAGGTGCCAAAAAGATCAAAAGAAGTTCCACTGCTTAGGTTTTTCTATTGGAGGAACTTCCATTTAGTAAAATGAGATTATAGGTGGGTTGTATATGTTTAAGAAGACTCATGAGTAAGTGTGGCCTGGCATATCTCAAAGAAGCACAGAATTAAAGAGGGAAAAGTAAGGCCAAAATCAAAGGGTACATGCATTTTTTCCCAAGCATGGCTACATTTTGACCCCAAGTATGGTTTATTGCTATTTTAATATTTTCATTATTATAATGTCTCTCAAAGATAACATCTCTATGCAGGCCATCCTCATAGCAGTTTTCTTGGCAGTTGTGTCAAAGTTCCTGATTCTCAGCTGGTGAGGTTCAAATCAGATCCTGGGGTGAAAGCTCTTTCCCTTTTCCCTGTCCTTCTGTCCAGTCTCATTTTCACCCAGGGTGAGCAGGGTGCTAACCTTGAGGGAGAGGCAGAGTTCCCTTTCCCTTCCTGCCTGAGATAATGCTCAGGGGATTTGTTTGCTTAATTTCTGCTGTGTAGTCTTTGTTGTTCTGTGTGGGTTCAGTTATGGTAAACTTATCGTGTTTTCTAATGCAGGTCTGTTTTTTTTTTTTTTTCCTCTCCTGAGATTAGAGTTTCTCCTTTATTGCTCTGGCATTTTCATTATGAGAGTTTCATAAAGGCTGCTGCTAATCTACCATCTTCCCAGAAGAATCAAGGCTTCCACTTTTTAATTTTTATTTTGAGTCAGGGTCTTACTAAATTATGCAGGCTGCCTCTAGCCTTGAACTTGTGATCCTCCTGTCTCAGCCTCCCGAGTTGCTAGGATTAAAGGCATGCACCACCATGTCCAGCAACATATTCCTCCTTACAAATAATCTTTTGTTGATCTAAATTCTAAATACTTGCCATGGGTATGGTCAAGTTTTAACAACATACATATGTGTAATCTTCAAATTAATAGGTTTAAATGACTTATCTGTGAATGAAAAATGTTTTCTACACAGAAGTTAATTTGGAGGATTAACTCCTGACTCTGGTGGTTTCACCCACAGCTTTTGTTTCCAGAGTTAATATCTGATGATTTGGAACCCCTCAGTTCCAAACCCTAGGGAACCACATATTCCTGTGTTTAAACAATGGATTGAAAATAAACAATGCTAGTACATGATTGTAACACAAAGAGACAGAATCTGAGTCTTGTTCAGTTCTGTTGTTCCAGGTAACCACTGCCAGAACTCAAAAGGGCAGTCTAAAATGCCTTGATTGTTTTCATCAAGAATGGGATGCTTGTTCTAATCAACAGATTCAATAATGTCAATATTTACTGCCACTCAGTCATTATCTCTGACTTTTGCAGAAGTAAAACCTCAGCAGTTTGCCAACTACAATAGAAGTTTATGCTGAATTTGCTGGTGTAGTTATTTTAGCAGAAAATTTAATTTTATTTCATTTTTTTATTTAACAAGTTTTTTGTTAGTAATTTTTTTAGTTAGTGTACAATTCAATGGATATCATTATGACATTTCTATACATGTATATCATTGCCTACTGCTCATGGTCACCTTCCTTGTGACTCTCTCATGACTCTCCTCTCCCTGCTGATTTCCTTTCACCCACCAGTGGTTCCCATTCTGCTTGCATGTCTTGTTTGTGTGTGCATATGTGTGTAATTAAATCCAGGTTCTGTCTTTGAGAACAAAACATATTTCTCTACATTTCTCCTATGACTCTTTCTTATTGCCCCCTCCCCCTCTCTTTAATCCCTTTTCGCCCCCTTCTACTTTCATGACACATATATTAAAATATTGAAAAAAAATATATATATATGGGGCTGGAATTTAGCTCAGTTGGTAGAGCACTGCTCTGTAGTCTCTGAGGTCCTGAGTTCAATTCCCAGCACCGCAAAATGGGAGAAGGACGTGGCGACCCACTCCCAAGGAAATCACGAAACAGCCATTGAAAACCCTATGAGGGTCACTATGAGTCGGACTCGACTTGATGGCACCTAACAACAACATACATATATATATATGGCATCCACATATGAGAAAAAATGTGATATTTGTCTTTCTGGGTCTGGCTTATTCCACATTCTCTTTATCTATTCATATGTTGATAGACACCTAGGTTGATTCCATTTCTTAACTATTGTGAATAGCACAACAACAAACCTGGACAAGCAGGTATCTCTATGGTATGTTGACTTAGATTCCTTCAGAAACACACTCAGAAGTAGTATGGCTGGATCATACAGTAGTTCTATTTTTAGTGTTTTGATCAACCTACATATTGACTTCCACAGTGGCTGAACTACCTTCCACTTCCACTAACAGTGTATAAAGGTTCCTTTCTTCCCAAATCCTTGCAAACATTTATTGTTGTTAGTTTTGTTGATGCTAGCCATTCTGACTGGGATGAGATGGTATCTCAGTTAGTTTTGATTTGCATTTCCCTGAGGATATTGAACATGTTTTCATATGCTTCTTGGGCAGTCCTTCCGTCTTGTAGTGTCTTCTTAAATTCCTTTCTTCAGTGTTTCAAAGTTTTCATTGTAGAGGTCATTCACCTCCTTGGTTGGGTTTATTCCTAGGTATTTTATTCTTTTTTGGAGCCATTGTGAATGGGGTTGTTTTCCTGATTTCCTTTCTCAGCCTGGTCATTACTGATATATAGAAAAGCTACTGACTTTTGTGTGTTGATTTTATATCACGCTACTTTAGCAGAAATTTTTTGACTGCAGAGATAGTCGAGTGAGTAAAGATAGGTCCACAAACTTTCTATTGAATGTGAATATGTGAAGGTCAGTTTTGCCAAAGTCATTGACACTTTTGTAGAGATTAACCCTCAAAAACAGAAGCTTCAATATTATTCATTGTTGCAACAGACCAATATGTAGGTATGTTTCTTCCAGATTTTAAAAGTATTGATGTAGCCTTTTGTGGTGGCACATGCCTATAATCCCATCGACTCAGGAGGTGGAGCCAGGAGGATTGCAAGTTTGAGGTTAGAGGCAACCTGCATAGCTTAGTGAGACTGAAGCTTGAAATAAAAAATAAAAATGGGCTGGGGGTGCAGCCCAGTGGTAGAGCACTTACAAAGTATGTGCAAGGCCCTGGGTTCAACCCCCAAGTACTACCAAAAAAAAAAGTATTGATATAATTAAAACATATTGGTCCATTATCTTTTCTTTCTTTCTTCTTTCTTTTATCCTCCTCCTCCTCCTCTTCCTCCTCCTTTTCTTCCTCCTCTTCCTCCTCTTCCTCTTCTTCTTCTTCTTCTTCTCCTTCTTCCTTCTTCCTTCTTCCTTTCTCCTCCTCCTCCACCTTCCTCCTCCTCCTCCTCCTCCTCCTCCTCCTCTTTTTGTATTTTAACCTTTATTTACTTTTTACTGCCATGGTGCTCAAAAGAAAATTTTGCTACCTGTTTTCCTGGCCATTGTTACTATTTTTTCCCTGCATGACTGCTGAAAGTTGTCACACAGAGGATGAGGGTATTATGAATGACCTGTCTGCTGTGTCCTGAGTGTGCTCCTGCCCTTGGGTTGCCTCAACCTCTCAGGCCAGGACAGTGTCTAGCTATTAAGAGCCAAGTGGCAGGGGCTCCTGACCCTCACTAGCACAGGTACCACATAGCAAAAGATGTCCCCCCAAATTTCACTTGAATCTTTATCCAGTAGGAACGTTTGAGAACCTGATCCTGACTACCTCATCTCCTGGTTGTAGAGTCTACCTTGACAGCACAGAATGGCCTTTGGAATGACTGTGGAAATTCTAGTTTTACAAATGTGATTCTATGGCCAAGGAGTGGGGAGTCTTGTTTCCACTTGATGATGAAAATACCATGAGGGGCCTTTCTAGCCACCTTCCCAGATGGGTGACTTGGGGGCTTTCACGGGTACAGTGGCCTCACATTGGGCAGAGAGGTGGAGATGGCTTTGCTCTCCTGCTGGCTCCTGGCTCCTAGCCAGACCATTTCCCTGCTTGCTCCATTACAATCACGGAGTGCAGAATGGGGAGGTGGAGCTAAGCAAGCCTGAGGAGGGGATAGCGTTAAGGCAGTGAGGATGGTCCCTAAACCAGCCAGATGGGGTGAAGCTGGGCCCTACTGTAGCCAGCCTTAGGTGGGCAGAGATGGTGACTTTCTTTGAGGAGTAACTTGAACGTGGCCCAAGATGGACCCCCGTGCCAAGGCCTAGAATTCTCACCCTGACGGTCACTCCACTGAGGCATTACCAATTCCACTGTTACTACTGCCATCAGTTTTATTCTGTATCCTATTTTTTTTTCCTAGATATTTTTGTAAATGCACAAATATGCCACGGGGAAGGACTGCCACATTCACCCTCAAAAGGACCAGGAAGGGTGCTTATCAGCCTGCCTGGTCATGAAGGGGCCTGGGGGCCTGGGGTGCAGAGCAGGGGGGGGGTCATGGGGGGCCGTAGGGAGGAGCGATCTGAGACAAATGGACAGGGTAAAGAGGGCACTGGAAGCAGAAAAGGTCTAAACTGCCAATGCTGGGTACTTGGTGCCCAGAGATGGCACAGGCTGAGGTTTTGGTCATGGCCACTTTGCCTGGTTCAGTCAGGACATCTAAGATTGTCATGTGCATGGCAGAGCAGGCAGAGGCGTGGAGACACTCCAAAGGCAACTGATTTCTTCTTGGAAGCTGTTAAGTTTATTGATTGAAGTCATGACAGGCTCAAGGGCACTACGAGAGTCTCTCAAAAAGAAATCAAATGGTTTCTCCAGGTGACTATTGCTTTTTATTTAGGCAGAGGTCTAAGTCTATTGAGGTGAAAGCTACTGGGTCTTGCCTCTGGAGCAATCTGGGGAGACCTATAAAGTTTATTGATTTGACTTACTTAACTTACACCGGCTAATAATAAAGCAACTAGACCCATCAATCAGTTGTCAGACCCCCCCAAGAGAATGATTACCAAGTGGATTGATTGCTCCTTGGAGAAAGCTCTGAGGGGGTGGAGACATGCTGCCTCATGCTGGGGCTCAGTCATCTCTTGGCAGTGCACAGTGACCACTTAGGGTGGTACACCAGGAAAGCCACTTGTCTGCCCAGGGACCTGGGAGACAGCCAGGGGTTCTCTGGGAACAGGCTGCGGTGACCTTTTTGGACAGCAGAGAGCCAGACAGCATCATCAGAAAAGTTGTGGGAAGCTGCCAGATTTATCCTTGGCAGGTAAGAAAAGGCAAAGAGAAGGGGAATAGGGACACAGTAAGAGGGAGGAGGGGAGGAAGCAGAGGCAGGCAACTGAGATAAATGAGCAGCAGCACGCTGGCCTTGAGGTCCAGACATGCTGCAGGCCTACCTTTGTGCCAACATGCAGGAGCTGGAGGAGTCATTCAACCCAATCCAATCCAATGAGTTCCCCTCCCCCTCCCCCTTTGCAGTAGTTAGGAGTTAAACCCAGAGTCTCATACGTACTTTGCAAGTGCTCAACCCCACCACTTTTTAATTTTTTTAAATCTTGAGGTATAGGGTCTCATTAAATTGCACATGCTGCCTCTGGCATTGAATTTGTGATCTTCCTGCCTCAGCCTCCTGAGTCTCTGGGATTACAGGTGTGCACCACTGTGCCCAGCTCATCAAGTATTTCTCTTTCCTCGAGAAATAAAGCATATTCTTACTAAGGGTTATTTGCAGATTGGTTGGAGAGACGAGATGTTCCCATTTGAATGGCATAATGACCTGAGTCCTTGGAGGATGAAATGTCACATCAGCAGGCGCTCCTTGTAAGTGTTGTGGGAATTCTGGAGAAAGGGTGTCCTGTGAGGCCTGGAGGAGCTGAGAAAGAGTCTGAGTGAAGATGAAACTTGAACTTGGCTTCTCTAGTTAAAGAAGAGCAGAGGGGAATTGGATGAGTAAATTCATCTCTTATAAATGTACTATCCACTGTGAAATTAGATTGTCAGATAATATGCAGACTGGTTAAATGTGAGCACTCTAGAGTCAGGGTTTAGGTTTAAGTCCAGGCTCTGTCAATTACTATCCATATGAACAACTAACTTAACATCTGAGGGTCATAATTTTCTCATCTCTAAAATGGGGATACGCCTGCAGCCTTAGCCCTGTGGCATCCAATCTCATCAGATCTCGGAAGCTAAGCAGAGTCAGACCTGGTGAGTACTTGGATGGGAGACCACCTGGGAACACCAGGTGCTGTAGGCTTGGGAGACGGACCCAGCAACCCACTCCCCCAAATCAATCCACCATTGAAAACTCTATGGATAGCAGAGAAGCAGGAATAATAGTGTTTCACCTGTTGTATGTAGGGTCGCTATGAGTCAGATACCAAGTTGACGGTACCTAACAGCAACAACAAAATGGGGATAATGATAGTATTTAATAATAGTAGCTAATAGAACTTAGTGATAATAGTCATTAGAATGCTATGGTAGTATTACTTATAGTAGTAAAATAACACTGTTAATTATAATGGTAGTATTACCTAGTAATAATACCTATATGGAAAAGCATTTTTTTTTCCCCAACAAGACTTGGAAAAGCAGTTATAAAGATTAAGCAAGACTAATGTCTATAAAGCCCTTGGCACAGTACCTGGCACACCGAAAACATTCAGTAGATGGTACCACTGCCATTATTCTTACTATGAGTGGTGATAGAAACAGCTTTTAGATTACCACCAGGTTTGCAGATGCTCTCATTCCTCAGAGACTATCTGGGGGAATGGATCAAGGGCAAGAAGAGATTCTCTATCTTAAGGGAGATCACACAGGGAATGATTTCTCAAGTTGGAACGGGCTCCGTGGAGTTGCCTGGTCCTTCTTTGTCTGCTCAGCCCCGAGGGCGTGTCCTTCCCGGTCCCCTCCTGTCTGGAGTCTTTTTAAACTCTGCTTTCTCGGAAGGGCTCCCCTCACAGAGCCTGCCACTGGGCATCTCCCCGGAACCACTCCTCCTTGCCTCTCCTTTGACCCCGAGCCAGAAGACTGACTCTCCTCCCAGTGAGTCTCCTTCAGGGCTGGGCTGTGTCTCCCCAGCTGGGTGTGTTTCCCACAGGCAAGAACTGAGCCCAGCAGGTGCTCTGTAGCCCTGCGAAGAACCCCACCTCGCGAGACTGCAGACCTGGCGCTCTGCAGAGGTTAGGAAGTGTTTGCTCTCTCCCCTTCCCCCACCTCTTCTTTTTCCACCCAGCCTGTGCCTATTGCTCAGTTCCTGGAACTGAGTCGTTCTGTGGGCTCTTGACCTCTGCGATCTTCCCAGGATGATCACGCCCGCCTGCGAGGACTCCCCTCCCCCCACCGCGGGAACAGTGCCAGTGAGCAGCCTGAGTTTCTAGAACAGCCGCCCCACCCCAGGCTCAGATTGGGTTCATTTTTGGCCTCTTCAGGCTGTTCCCTGAGAAGTGGCCACCTTAGTGCCAAGTGGGTCTTAGTAAGTTTCCATTTGAGAGAGCCCAGTCTCAGGCAAACCTGATAGCTGAGACAGATTGGGATCTGCGCTGGAAGGAGGGAGAATGACGCCCCCTTCCTGCTCTTCTGTGACTTTCCTTCAGGGCACAGAGTTCTCTCTAAGTCACTTTTTTTGTATCCTTAGTTTTCAATAATCACCTGTCTGGGAAGATTATTGGAAACCATTCCATTCCTCCCACTGCCCATTTTGTCCTCTAACCCGTGCTTAGGAGAAGTTAACAATGGAGACACATTGCTGGAAGATTAGAGAAGGGCCCCAGACCATGGAATGAGGTCACCACAGAATGGGAAACACCTGCATCCACAAAACATCGTCATAAACATCATGCAAGGACAGCCACCTCCAGGCCAAGGACAACCACTCACATTACGAATGACAAAACTGAGGCTGGCCCTGAGTTCCTGCTTCTTCAGAGAGAAGCATTTTGGCCCGTGTGTTTCGGAGGTGGGTGCTCTCCCTGGGCCTGCCTGTCCTGACTGGTATTTCCTCACATGCATGCTGTTCTCTCTGACTTACATGTGTGGCCTTTTCCTAGAAACTGAAGGACAAGGGGAGGTGGCCCAGGAGCCCATGGGGGAGGGGAACAGTGGTAGGCCACAGCTGTAGGCAGCTAGTTTAGTGTCTGCAAGGAAGAGATAAAGCTCCCTTGACTTTTACAGGGCCTCCACTTACAACGGGGCCTCCCCCTACCATGAGACCTCCTCCAAAGGCATCACCGGAGAGCTAGCAGGGATAATAGGGGAGAATGCAGTTCTGAGTCTTGAACTTGAAGAAGCCTAGAGAATAAATAGATTGAAGAAATTTTGAGAGAAGGCAGTCCTTGGGGGATTCAAGAGTCTTATCTAGAAGCTGTTGACTCCACACGGCAACAATTTCACAAATGGAAAAAGGACACAATCTCCAGTGCGATCCCAGGGTGCCTCAGGTGGTATTTGTAGACATCTTCACAGCTAGGACAAGAAGCCAGAGTTCCTCACTCACGCTCTGTTGAGTTCCTCTTTCCATTACCTGTGCAAACAAAAGCTTTAGGGCTGAGGAGCCCTCTGAATAGGGGAGCTTAGAATTTCCAGAAGCAGGACTTCCTGCAAGTTGGCAGGGATTAGCCAAGGTGCCTGACAGTTCAAGAAATGCACAGGCCACTTTCATTTTCTAAGCGTCCTGGTATACATGTGGTGGGGGGGGGGGGAGGAGAGAGAAATGTGTCAACACAAAAATTATGATTTTTTCAAAGTTTGTATTTCAAAGACTGGTATCCCCATTTTTTTTTAACACCTGAAGTACTGAGCTAGTCATATGATGATGACAAGCCACCCCTTTTTTTTTCTTTAAATAAAGTTTGCTATGTAGCTCAGGCTGGCATAAACTTTCTTTGTAAACCAGGCTGGGCTTGAACTCATGATCCTCTTGTCTCAGCCTCCTGAGTGCTGAGATTATAGGCGTGTGCCCCTACACCCAGCTTTTTTTTTTTCCTTCAGTACTTGGGGGTTGAACCCAGGGCATCATACATACTTTCCAAGTGCTCTACCATTGAGATGCACCCTCAGCCCATTTTAAAATTTTTTATGTTGAGACAAGATATCACTAAGTTATGCCTCTGGCCTCAAACCTGTGATCCTCCTGCCTCTACCTTCTTACAGGCGTAGGCCACAGCACCTAGCCTTATACCCGGCTTTTGACAGGATTTAAAAAAAAATGTCTTCCATGATGTACTATAAGCAGTCTGATTTGGTGATGGGGACACACAGGCTCTCTGTATGAAGAACGTCATCGTCTTTAGATGTTAGTATGGTTCTAAGATATCTATGTAAAAACCTCATTTGCTAGGTGTGGTGGCTCACGCCTGTAATACCAGCAACTCAAGAGGAAGAGGCAGGAGAGTTGCAAGTTCAAAGCCAGAGGCAGCCTGCGTAACTTAGTGAGACCCTGTCTTAAGATAAAAAGTGAAACATGGACTAGGGGGGCAGCTTAGTGGTAGAGTGTTTGCAAAAGCGTGTGTGAGACCCTGGGTTCAACGCCCCCAGTACCAGAAAAAACAACAACAAAAAAACCTCATTTGGAATTGAGTCAAAATCTTAAAATTTTTAAATTGAGCCCATTGGTTGGCCTGGGGTAAAGGATAAATGGCTTGTTCAATCCTCCCCGCCTTTCCTACTCTGATAGGCCTGGGTTAGAAGGATTATATAGTACGTGAAGGCAGCATTGGATGAAGATTCAGAAATCTTGGATAATATTTAATAAAGATTCCTTTGTTGAATTAGAGTTTTGTTTTGTTTTTTTTCAGTACTGGGGGTTGAACCCAGGACCTTGTGCTTGCATACTTTGCAAGTGCTGTACCACTGAGCTGCACCCACAGCCCATTTTTTAACTTTTTTTTTGAGACAGGGTCTCCCTAGATTACCTAGACTGCTTCTGGTCTCGAACTTGTGATCCTCTTGCCTCTGCCTCCCAAGATGCTGGGATCACAGGTGTGCACCACCGTTCCCAGCTCGAATTAGAGAAATTTTAAAGGAGTGATGCCTCCTGGTCAGCATTTTGGGGGTTCTTTTTTACTTCCAGGGTCCAGATTTCATAAAAGCTTTGCCAATGAGGCTCAATTATACATATGTATCTCCAAGAAAAGCCTAAAAAGACTGAGATAAAATGCTAAAAGGAGAGGAATTTTCCTTCCCCATCATATACGTATTTACTTCTTGTGAGTCACTTCAGAGGTTTGGGCCTCTTATTTGAGCTGTGCCCAGCTCTGTGGGTCAACACCTAGTTCCCACAGGTAGAGCTGACCACAGCCCACCTCAGGTTCCTGCCCCTTGCTTTCTGCCTTTGGGCCTCTGTGTGAAATTGTGGGTGGGATCATCATGGTAGTCTCCTTGGCACTCACATATAGGGGGTATAGACACCATGGGGGAACCTTTAGGCAGTGGTATATGGTACAGTGGAGAAATGCTGCTCTCTTTCTTTGCCCTCTGATTGCTTTTAAGACTCCTTGTACCACAAGATTAGAAAAGCAGAACGCTATGGACATGGCCCACTCAACATCACTGGGCTGTGTTGGCCTTTTTTCTTCCCTCCCTCCACCCTTCCCAATCCCTCATTTCTCCTATGATCACATTTCCCAGGAAAGGGCCTGTGGAGCATGTCTCCCAAGCCAGATTACCACGCTTAATTTATGTTTGTTTTTTTTTTTTTCTACTGAGTTAGGCTCTGTCTCAGCCTGTCTTCTTGGAAAACCCAAAACTCTTTTCATAAGAACTGGTGGTAGACTTGGTCTTCCTGACACTGTTCCCTTGCAATTGATTTTTTTGAACCCAAATGCAAATATGACATTGAGATTTGTTATGTGCTGTCTATTGGCAATGTTTATAAATTCTGCTTTTGCCGCTTAACAATGTTAACTGTTCTTCCTAGCCTTGAGTTATCTACAAATTTGCCCATAAAATTTATTGGCTGTAAAAAAGCCATCAGTGATCTACGTCTGTAACCTCATCTCCTGCTTCACCCTCCTTGATTACTACCCTCCAGCAGCCTCAGGTCCTCTCAGGTTCACCAGCTCACAAACGGGCCAAGCTCTTCCCCCTGAGGATCTTGAACTTGTTATTCTTTCTGCTTGGAATCCTCTTCCTTCAGGCTCTTCACATGGACAGCTCTTGTCACATTTTAAAAGTCAGCTTAAAGGGCAAGTCTCAGAGATGGTTCCCATGACCATAATCATAGCACATAACCCAAGCTGTGATTGCCAAGGCTACTGTATTAGTTTGTATTTTATTATCCATTTACCTAATTAGAACAACATGTTCAGGAGGTGAGGGATAGTGTCTCTTCTCTTTATTGCGACATCCCCGGCTCCTAGTCCAGGGTCTGACACCTGGCAGGAACTCAGTAAATATCTGACTCATCTTGCCTATGGTGTAGTAACTAGATGCCACAGGCTCCCGCCTACCAAGGGCATCGGTCCACCAATTCCCTCTTCTCTCTCCTGCGTCTTCATTTCCCTCTCTTTACTCTATCATCCCCACCAGCAGACAAACATGCCATAATTTCTCCCACCTTGAAAACAAAACAGACAAACAAACCTCTCTTGGCCCATGACCTCTTTCAGCTGACACTACATATTTTATTTATTATCTGTCTCTTACACAAGAGAAGAAGCTCTACGAGAGAAGGGTTTATGTCTGTTTTATTTATTGCTGTGTCCCTGGCCTCAAAAATGCCTGCCTCAGAGCAAACATTCAATAAAAATTTGTTGAATGAATGAGTCATTTCATGGAATGAATGAATGAAACAGCAAAGCCTTTTTGAGTTAACAGAGAAAAACATCAGTCTGTATCTTGAACAGTGTCTAAATAACTTACGAGATCAATATTCATCCAAGAAATAAGTATACATAAGACAGCTCTGTAGGGATATGTGGAGTCTATAGCTGTACCACCCTGCCATTGGATCTTGTCTGATCTCAGAAGCTAAGCAGGGTTGGGCCTGGTTAGTACTTGGATGGGAGACTACCTGGGAACATCAGAAGCTGTAGGCTTGGGACAAGGACCCGGCAACCCACTCCCAAAACAATATACCACTGAAAACCCTGTGAAAGCAGAGAAGCACTGACAATAATGCTTGGCATGGCACAGTGTCGGGGAGTGTTTCATTCTGTTGTGCACAGGGTTGCTATGAGTTTGACCCAACTCAATGGCACCTAACAACAATAATAACAACAACATTAAACTGTGTAACCATGTAGGGGAACACATCTCTTCCCTTCTCTGGAACTTCTTTTTACCTGGAAAGCTCAACAGTGTGGTTAGAGGGAGAAAGGAAAATTGGCTATAGACTCCCCAGGATTTACCTAACAGCCTTGTCTTAGAGTTGGAAAAGCTGAGGCCCCAGAAGTAGTGTCTTTCCTCAAACCCTCTGTCCTTCCCACTAATGACCTAGGGCAGAGTCTTTCACAAAACACATCCAAATTGCTAGCTGACAGTAGAGGAAAGTTCTTGTGCTTACTTAGAACCTGGATACCAGAGATGACTTTCTGGCAAAGGGAATGCAATAATAGTGCTGGCCAGGAGATGGCGACTTGCTCCTCTCTCCAGGAGGCCTACACTCTAGGACGTGCAGGACAGAGAGACGGTTGGGACCTGACTGGAGCAGTGGGCCAGGGCCTCTTGGGAGGAGAGCCCAGAAAACGGGGCTCTGCCTCAGAATGCTTCATTCTTGGCTGGGCCTCCATGAGGAAAGCAGTCCTTGCTGAAAAAGATACATTTTGAAGGCTTTGGAAGTGAAAGCAAGGACAAGTTCAGGATGGTTGGCAGGTCCACAGTGAGGATATTTATCTCGGACTCAGGGAGTTGGAAATTCTAGGACAGCTCCTTGGCAACCCATTACCAACAGACCTTTTGTTCAACTTTCCCTAGGCTCAGGCAATAGCCTTCTGGAGCCAAGTAGAAGAGTTTCTCTAAGATGGGGACTTAACTTAGCCAACATTCTACCATGAGAATGATCCCGGAGCTAACCCTGTGACTGTGTGGAACACTAGACAAGGGTTGGAGGTGAGCAATGTACTTACAGGTACCTACACTTCCTGCATTGTTTCATCTGTTTTTCAGACAGTTCTGTGACTTGAAAAAAGTTAAACTACTTTATGGGTTGAGGTTGTATCTCAGTGGTACAGCACTTGCCTAGCACATCCAAGGAAACAAAACCAAAATGACAACAGCAAATGACGCCAGCCTTCTCAGGCTTCTCTGATTCTTTCTCCCAAATTGTCCCTCCACATACTTCCGTACTCCACTTTCTTGTTAAGAAGTTTCAGTTGGGGACCAGTCAGGAGGCAGGAAACACCATCTGTTATTTAAACAGAGGGGGTAGTAGGAGATGTGTTAACCAAGAATGAGGTTATTAACCAGGGAACTGAAAAGCTACAAAGAAGTATCACAGTTGTAGAGTGGCAGGAAGCTGCCACCACCCATAGGGATGGGCTTGGGAAGGGATGGGATTATTAAAATTTAAAATCTTGAAACTAAGATTCTGAGGAGGAGGCACTACTTGGCTCGGCTGGGGTCTGAGCTGGAGAGGGGTCCACGAGGACTTGATGTCTCCTGGAAGGGGAGCATGATGGGGCTGGTTCCCCAAGTGTTGGGGAAACTGCACCCCTGCCACGAGAAAGAACTGTCACTACCAGGTTGAAGAAGTGAGACTGGAGTGACTGATAGGGAAAGAATGCCGTAGGAAATAGACAGAAAGGAAGGAGTCCTTTCTTTCTCCTCCAGCTAAGCTGTTCCTTCTAGTGACTTTCATTGGAAGAGCCTAACATGGAGCCAACTGGAGAACCAGAAATGTGGTTGGCAAAGTCCTGGCTCCAGCATCAATAAGCCAAGTACAAAAGAGTAGGTTTGGAGCAGAGAGACAAGAAGTTGAGAAGGTCTTCCAAAACACTTGGTTGACTGCAATAAAAGAGATTCGAGCTCTTATAGATTCATCATCAGGCAGTTTCTGTGGGCATAGGCAATGGACTTTTAGGTGGGTTTGGGACTCCCCATGGTAAGACAGTAGCAACCATCTGCCTTTGTGGTCTTGTAGTTAGGGAACAGCAGTGAATCTTACCATTTTCAATTTCAGGTTAAGATGGTCTTCTGACTGGGTGGGGAGCAGTGGAGACTTCTTGACTGTGGCCCCATGGTGGCAGTGGGCATTGGCCTATTTATATAGTTGATCTTAGCAAAGTCTTCTGGGGTTCTGACTCACAAACCACAGCCTAGTTTTCTCCTGGGCACTAGTAAATCTCCCAGTATTGGAACTGTGGATGTTCATCATGCTGAACAAACATGACTCGCGGGGTATAATCACAAAACAAAACTGTTTTGGTTTCCTACTGTCTTTTCTCATCTGTTCAAGGAAGTGAGCTCTTCATCTGCCTCAGGTGAAATTTAGAGCAAGTTCCATGACTTTCTGGTCATATCTAGTAATACTAACAATCTTCTAGTCACTTCAAATTGCAAAATATAAATTTGATAATGAAACTGTTCAGGCCTTGGTATGGTTTGAATATGGTTTGAGTATGCATCCAAAGGTTCATGTGCTAGAGCTAGCTTGGTGCTCAGTGTGGTTTTGGTGAGAGGTAGTGGGACCTTGAAGAGGTGGGGGCCAGTGGGAGGTTACAAGACTGGCCCCTCCCTATACTTTGACTTCCTTTTGTGTGATCTGTCCCTTGTACATTCTCGTATCATGATGCTATCTGCCATGATGTGATGTAGCTTCTTGTTGTTGTTAGGTGCCATAGAGTCGGTATCCGACTCATAGCGACCCTGTGTACAACAGGTGAAACACTATTGTCAGTGCTTCTCTGCTATTCATAGGGTTTTCAATGGCAGATTGATTTTTTGGGGAAGGAGTTGCCAGGTCCTTCTCCCAAGCCTACAGTATCTGGTGTTCCCTGGCAGTCTCCCATCCAAGTACTAACCAGGCCTGACCCTGCTTAGCTTCCGAGATCTGAGGGGATGTGATATAGCTAAGAGAGCCCTTTCCAGAGCTGGTTTGGACTTTTAGTTTCCAAAACCAGACTCAGGTATTTGTAATAATAATGGAAAGTGGATTAATACAGTTTCGCAACTTCTTGTTTCAAAACTAAATCTTCTCTCAGGATTCCTGAAAGGCAGAGAGAAAGGGGCATAGGCGAAGGGGCACATGGTCAGCTGCTAATGTTTCTCTTCTTTTCCCAATTTACTGCCCATAAGTTCTGACTTTTTCAGAGTTGGAGTTCCAGAAATGAGAAGAGGTGAGGATACCAGGGAAACTCTTACTTGACTGGCCTTGGTATGACTATTTAACATCCCCTTCTCTAGATGTTAAAAGCTGACTATCACACGTTCTTTGTGGTGACTTGCTCTGCCACTGAGGATCCCTTCCTCGTAGTTTGCTTCACAAGACAAATACTCCCTGTTCCAGCTACTCACTCATTACTCAGCCTCTATGAAGCTAGTGATACCTTGAGCTTCTCTCTGAGAAGATCTGTCTGTCCCTCCATGCAGTCCTCTTGGACAGATATAAGCCTCTCACTCCCTTCACACATCCTCTATCAGGACAAATTTGGGGAAGTCTAAGCTGTCCTAGCCCCTGCCCTTTGGTCTTCCTTTTACCCTACTGTCAAAGTGATAGTCAATTTATTGCTCACTGTGGATTTTCTAGGTGGGAATTAGATACCTGTACACTGTATTCCTTAAGCTACAAGGGATGCATATTAATTTTTCACAGTGGAAAGTTGAAGTCCCTTTCCCTAAGCTTTGAACGACAGCCCTATTGTTCCTTTCTCTACAGTACACCAAATGCTTGGTCTAGAAACCCTCTGCATTTATATTCAAACAGAGCCATTGTATCACATGACTGAAGAGTCCAAGAATCACAAAACCAGTGTCCTCTTTTGTCCTTTCTTCTCAATTCTGCATGTGGTTTGATATTTCATTTTGGAATGCAATCTCTGTCTTCAGACCTTGGCAGAATTTCCATTTTAACATCTTGTTACGTGTGTAGATTGAGGAAAAAAAAATGCGTGAAGTAGCTGGGTTGCTTTATTCTAAAAGCAACAATATTCCAAAAATCTTCCAAACATGAGTACAATGGCCAGAATGGGATTTTTGTTGTTGTTTATTTGGCCCTTTAGGGTCTACTCAGATAACAGAGAGATGTTGTAAAATTTCCCCCAGGGTTGTGGAATCACCTCTCAACTGAAATCACCAAACTGTTCCCAATCACTTGTTGAAGGATTGAAAACTGTAATTGCTTCGAGGACTATCATTCAACTCACTGGTTTACCATGGGGACTAAATGAGATAAAACTGAAACTTTTTGTAATTGTGTAAACTGAAAGGTACAATGCACAGACATGTGTGGGGCTGTCGTGACTATAGATACTTTAAAGAAGTATTGATTATCTAGAACTTCTTCTTTTTTGGGGGTGATAGAGTTTGAACCTACAGCTTTGCACATGCTAAACATATGCTGTGCCACAGAGCTACATCCTTAGCCCAATTGTGTAGAAATTCTTTTTTTTTTCTTTTTTCTTTTTCTTTTTTGAGGTGCTGAAGATCAAACCTAGGGCTTCAGTGCACACTAAGCAAGCACTCTACCAACTGAGCTAAACCTCCAGCCCAACTGTGTAGAAATTCTACAGGCAGCTCTGAGGAGGTATTTACAGTTCAAAGAAAAAATTTTGCCCTTTAAAACCAGGTCAGAGCAAACAACAGGCTGCTTGGCATGTGTTTCTGAGAAGAAAGTGCATGTAGAGTGCACCTTAGCCACACAGGAGATGACTTTAGCTGGCAGTTGGGTCCCGCCCTACGCAATTGGCCCACTCCAAGGTCACTTGCATGTTATTAGCAATGTACCAACTGTTTCCTTCTTCTTACCCGAGGCTGTGCCCTGGCCCTTGGAGTGCTCTCCCGAGACAGGCATGCAGGGAGTGCCCAGGAGCAACATTGCCAATGGGGCATGGGTGCCAGGGCCTCCTCTTAAGTCTGAAAGCCAAGGGAACTTCATTATCATGTTGATTAAAACTGGTCTGTTTGGGAAATTTGGCCTCTCTCTCTTTCTCTTTCTCTCTTCATCCCTTGACTTTCTGGAAGGCCAGATAACAGCTTAGTTTTGGTTTGGTGATGGAGAAATTTGTGTGATTTTGATTTTTTTTTTTTTTTTTTTTTTTTGGTGACACTGGGGGTTGAACCCAGGGCCTTGTGCTTGCATGTTCTGCAAGTGCTGGACCACTGAGCTGCACCCCCAGCCCCCCCTTTTTTTTTAACTTTTCAAGACAGGGTCTTACTAAGTTATGCAGGCTGCCTCTGGTCTTGAACTTGTGATCCTCCTGCCTCTGCCTCCTGAGCCACTGGGATTACAGGTGTGTGCCACCGCGCCCAGCTTGTGATTTTGACTTTTAGTTTGGTCTATTGGGACATAGCTGAGGGATTGCTGAGATGGAACGGATGGTAGAAGAGTGTAGATTTGAGAGTGAAAAGCCTACAGTCAAAACTACGGACCACTTCCCCTTGGACAAATCACTTTTCCTCTGATTCTTAGCTTAACTCTTACATCTAACATTGGGTTGTGGCAAGGTGGTGAAAAATAATGAGTGAGTCATGGAGGTTTTGGTGAGGTTCAAGTGAGATGAAGCTTGTGAAGCACTTGGCATAGTGGATGATTTGGGTGCTGAGGCCTGTGCTACAGACTATCAGCTCCCTGCTCTGCAGGGCACCATCCTTTTAGCTCATCTCCCTTGCTGCTTCCATGAGAGATCTGGTTTTATAAAGATGTAGTCTGTGTGTTTGTATGGTGGAGGTTTGCCTGGTGTAGGTATAGTATGCTGGGGGAACTCTGGAATCTGATAGAGATATGCATCCCAACTTAGCTATTTTTACCTTCGAAAAAATCAAATAAAATCTTGGGCTGGTCATTTTATCTCTCCAGGTTTCAGTTTTCTCATCTGCAAAATGGGAACCATAGGATAGGCCTGTGGAAAGAGTTAAGACAATATACATAAAGAGTCTAGCCTAACCCAGCACATGCTAGAACTCAAAATAGAATAGCTCAGTTATTATTATTGATTTTATGAGTTAAAAATATGGGCCCTGTCCAAAGGCTTGTTGTTGTTGTTGTTGTTAGGTGCCATCAAGTCGGTATCCGACTCACAGGGTTTTCAATGGCTGACTGTTTCGGGATTGCCTTGGGAGAGGATTGCCAGGTCCTTCTCCCATTTTTGCAGTGCTGGGAATCAAACTCAGGACCTCAGAGACTGCAGTGCAGCACTCTACCCACTGAGCTAAATCCCAGCCCTGTCCAAAGGCAGGAAAAGAAAAAGTGGATTTGACTTGAGGCAGGACAGAAAGACAGGAAAATTAAGAGGACAGCGGAAGAGGAAAGAGCCATCAGCTCGGGATCTGGTTTAAGTCTCACTTGGCTGAGAGTCAAGAATTTCGAAAAAACTACCCAGAAAAATTATTGTAAGGACTACCTGCATAGAGACATTATTTTGAGAGATATTCAAATGAAAATGCTAAAAGAGCAATAAGCCATGCTTAGGGTCAAATGTATATGATCTTTGCGTTTAACCTTACTTTCCCCTCTATAACTTTCTCTGAACATCTCCCAAACATGATTATGGGCCATATTTGCAGTCAACACATGCCTAGACAGCTCCCTTGTGACTCTTTTCTTATCTGTAAACTTATACAAAGCACCTCCTAGACCACCTGATAGTCTCATTTTATTAAAAAGAAGTTCCTTAGATAGAAAGCATATCAAAACATTCTTACTTAATCTTTTAAATCCTCTAAACAATGGAATTTCTTCCTTTGATTTGTTTTGGTCTATATTTTTATTTTATTGGCACTTCCTTCTCACCTTCAATGTGACATCTTTACTTTCCAATCCTTTTTTTTTTTTTTTTTTTTGCGGTA